>JAOYSI010035446.1:0-10588 GCA_025775065.1 Hiodon alosoides
GACTCCGTTCCCTAAGTGAGGTGAGACGGGTGGTGGGTTGTCGAAAGACCAGCGATCCAACCCTACTGAGACTCCGTTCCCTAAGTGAGGTGAGACGGGTGGTGGGTTGTTGGGCTGCTACGTGAGTTTTGTTGTGCTTGTGTTTTTATTTGGCGTGCTGAAAGACTGAGGACACGGAATTAGGGGTCTGCGGCTGGGCTTCTTGTGTGAGAACCACGATGGTTGCTTTCTGAAACCCAGTAACTAGATTGCCTATTTTCTTTTGTTGACCATTTAAATATGTTCCTTCACCACTCAGCTCCTTAGTGGAAAGCAGAGTTTGGAAACGGTCTATCTATTTCTGTGTATCTAGCTGAGATTGTTATGAAAACATCGAGGGTTTTTTTGACTGCGACAGTATAACCCGTGCAAATCCCTCAACCTAAATGAAATGGGAAGATTGTGCGGTCATGCCTTACGTAACGCGGTAACCCTGAAAATCTCCCAACCCAAACGGTTATTTCTGATATCCGGAGTGTAACGGAAACGTGTGCGCTGCCCAGACGTGACCTTAAGGCACGCCCCTGACTCTGATCTTGCTTTGGATTAAAGCATTTTATTGCCGCAAGGAATCCTTTTCTGTTATTAATCTCATGCACGGCTAATTGTCGGGATGTGATTTGCTTGCCATTTGCCCCGAGGGGAGAGCATCTATCCAACGTGTGGTTTTTTTTTTCCTTCTTCCTCCCATAGTGCTGTCTTAAGGATCCTCCGATACCGTCATGTGTGCTCTCAGCTGTTCTAATCACATTGCCGCTGGAGATTAAGTTCTCATTGGGAAGGGGTATAGCGCCAAGACAACGCTTAATCAATTTACAAGATGAATCTTTATCGTTTAGGGGTCTTAAGTTTAGCAAAAACAATCTCGATGTTGCTGGGTTGTTTTGCAAACGTCACACCAGCTTAGTTTGGTTAATCATTTTACCGCGATGTACCGCTGTGTTGACGTAACGGCATGTTAAAAGTTTGGTTAATTATTTTACCGCACCGTAGTGTTGACTTAACGGCACGTTAAAAGATTCACCGCGTGTCTTCTCATGCCTCACATTACTGAAGGTTATAAACGAAAATAAAATATTTCAGGTTTTGACTAAATGGTTTACAGCGGTGATACTGTTTTTTTGAGAAAACAATACTGATGAATAGCTCCGTGAGTCCGGAGAAAAGGACGCAGATCAGCCCCGGTGTGGGAAAAACCACACAAGTGCAGGTCCTTGCCCTTCCGACTGTGGTGATGAAGGCCCAGAGCTGAATCGGATTTCACATAAAACCCTTACTGCAGATTCTGTCTTCCTCCTTTTTTAATGTATTTCATGTTTTATCATGTTAATGTTTGCTTTTTTGACCATTTAAAAAACAATGACTGTTAGGCAAATGGTTGTTTTACAATTTTGCTTTGACGTTTATGTGGCAATGTGAAATAAAGGCTCGTTTAGGTAAAAAAAAAAGAAGGTCTGTGTAACTGTTCTCCAGTTAATTTCTAACATTAATCTTCTTACAGTTACCTTGGCATAGTGCAGCTTTGGTGAAAAATTAAAGATGCTGTCATTGGTTTAATAGTTTCTTTAAGGTCCAGAACCGTTGTCGGAAATGCTCTATGTGACTGAACACTGACTGCACTGAAACCCTTAACTGAACACTTTTGACTGATCGCCATGTTGACTCATTTGGTTTTGAAAGAATCGTATTTGGCTCCTGATTATTCCGATAAATCCGCATTCTTTCCTGGTCGTTAGCAAAGCGCCCACTGGGAGATATTTATCGCTGATAGATTGTAATGCTGCTTTCAATCTGATTTGCAGTCGCATGTCCACAGAATGTACGACTGTATTGATCAAAGTGGTGGATTAGAGAGCTCCTGTGGGTTGAGCATTTAAAATCGCTACTGCGAGCCCATTATCCAGTCACAGTCTATTCCATACAGAACCTGCTTTCAGTGACGTGAATTGGGGAAAAACTTATATTTAACGTATAGCCTTTTTATAATAACGGAATTAAAATGTTCTGCTTGTTAAACAGTGCGGTGTAGAACGTGTTTGATTTTATTGGGTTACATCAGTGTTGCATTTCCTTTCATTACACTTCTGAACAAAACAAGGGTGAATGAAATAGTTTCTCCGATACGTGTTTTTGTTCCACCTCATGCAGTTCTGTTTAATGAAGGACACTGACCTCTGATGGCGGTTTCTTTTTTATTTTAACTCTACGCTCAGGGTGCATTCTAAGATGTTTGGTTTGAGGAATAAAAATTCCAATCCCATTCTGGTGAGATAAAATGGCGGTGCATTACCGTGGAGACGGGCTGCGGGCATTGCCCTGTGAAGTCTGGGCTTAGCCGTTACATTTTCTTCATCATTTTAATGCTGTTCGAGCTCCCCAGTACGCACTAAACTCAACACTAAACCTGAGCCCTTTGCTGCTTCTAAATATTTCAGTTTCTGCTTTTAATGGCAGAAATGAACCATGGGATATTTACCTGCCGAAGCCCCGTGGCTCTGTGGCGTTGGCTGAACTGACCCCAGCCGCGCTCTCCGCCTACAGACTCACCGTCATTACGCTAGGAAATTAGTCAGTAACAAATCTTACTCTGAGACGTTCATCCTTGAGTGGAAACACGACTTGGGTCATTTAGTGCAGCCCTTTTTAAAGTGGTCCTTTTAAAAAAAAAAAAATCCAATTATCTTATGAGAGGAAAGTTTGGCGTGGGTGGTCCTGATTTCGACTGCACTGCGGCAGGGATTGTTAGTAAGTCAAAGGGCCAACTGGAACAATATGTGTTTTAATATTGGAGGAAAAGGCCAGTCCTCTTTTGATCCCTGGCAAATTGTCAAAATAAATTCTAGGAATTGCATTTGCTAATACAAATGATTTGTCCTGCAGGAGTCGGCTGCTGTCGGCGTAGATGGAGACGTGACTTTATTTAGCCGGGTTTTTTCTGTTTTTGTTTTGATCGTTTGTACCTTTACTTCCCTTCTGCGGAGCAGGCGGCAGACAGAACACATTATGCTTATCTTAACACCGGCAGTCCCTAATGTCTGTCCTGTCCAAGAGCCTCGTACCACCCTCAGACTTGTTAAACTGTCACTGAACAGTTCTGTTCGTTACTTAGAACTTATACCGTTGTGTTCTTGAATTACCTAAATGCTTGAAATTTTAACAGAGTTTGAGTGTTGTTGAAATAGCCCGGAAATCCTTTTACGCCCCTAATTGGTGTCCTCCTCGTGGGATCTGAGGTTTTAAGTTTATTTGGGAAAATCTAGCCTTCACCGGTCGACCACAGGCGCGTATTTAACGTCAGAAGACGTTTGCTCTCCCCATTGAAAACCTTGCCTAATCTATTCTTCTATAATTAGATTTGAGCCTGATGGTGTTTGTGACCATTAAGCAGGCTGCCCTTTTCCCTCCCCCGTCATTTCCCCGGCTCCTGGAAGCAAGCCTTCCGGCGGCCACGTTCTCCAGTTGCAGGACGCGACAGTGTCACAACTATGTCACGACGGTACCACGACGGTGTCACGACGGTACCACGGCTGTGTCAGGACGGTATCAGGACGCCATTGATTAGGAATGCTGAAGTGCATGCGTCTTCGTAATTGTGTCTTCAGGGGCGATGAAGCGAGGCTAGGCCCCGCCGTTCCTGGGCGGATGCGGCTTTCGGGGGGTGCCAGGTCTGGGCGAGCTTCTTTGTGTCACAAGGTCGTATCATCCTTGTCAGAACGGCAGGTCACTGTCACCGTGAAAAATTGTGTTCAGCTATGGGCCCGGCATTCTGAGGCCCATTCTCTGATTCATTAACTTCGTGCTCTGGAGTTTCAGGGTAGCTTTGTGACTTTGTGACTTCGTGTCGTAAAGAAGAAAGCTGCACTGTGGTTTTCACAGAAGTACTAGAAGTTTACCAGAATTGCTCTGCCCGGTTTTCTGAAGGTTATCGTTAAAAAGATGGGCAACCCAACACACACCTCACTTTAATCCAGAGTCTTTTAGCTCCAGCCGGATTTTGTGCAGTAAGTCTGTGCTCAAAGGCTCTGACCACCTACATTTCACAAGGCTACCCAATAAAGGCCAATTACCTCTAACCAAACGCTCTTCTGTGTTTTCTTTCCATGCTTTCTGAGAACCACTCGGGGTTCAGAACACAGCTGTGTATTAATCTGCTGGTGGTGTGGGTCAGTCCCTGAAAGAAATTCTGTCTGTCACTTCGAGCTGCAGAAGATCTGCAGATCCTTCAGACTGGAGGGGGCAAGCTGAAGATGAAGTAACATGAAGCTGGACATTGTATGCATGCATGTAGCATGTATGCATGTATGTACGTATGTATGCCACGGTACTTGCATAAAAATGGATACCGGCTTGTCACCTTGGTATGACAGTGCAGCATGTGAGGTCTGAGTTTTTAAAGAAGCGTCTGGGTGTCTTGTCTTTTGGGTCGGGGTCAGAGAACTGGAAATGGTGGTAATGCCAGCCGTCAGTCGGCAGTGCCGGGGAGATTAAAATTCTGTCCTGATTACTGTGGACCTTCATCCATTAACTTCTCATCATCTCCCCTCCCTTGCATTTCAATACCAGAGCACTGGGTGACTGGGTATGTGGAGCTCCTTCACGATGTTGGCTTTAGGTGGAGTTTTCACAGCCTCTGCACCTACGGGTGGAGTTTTCACAGCCTCTGCACCTACGGGTGGAGTTTTCACAGCCTCTGCACCTTCGGGTGGAGTTTTCACAGCCTCTGCACCTTCGGGTGGAGTTTTCACAGCCTCTGCACCTACGGGTGGAGTTTTCACAGCCTCTGCACCTTCGGGTGGAGTTTTCACAGCCTCTGCACCTTCGGGTGGAGTTTTCACAGCCTCTGCACCTACGGGTGGAGTTTTCACAGCCTCTGCACCTTCGGGTGGTGCCGTCTCATTTTTAAAGTGGAAAAAAATCTCCTACCAAGCCTATGTCTGAATTTTATCCATCAATGTCAAGCTGTTGGGGTTACGAGCCAGATTATAAACGATGCCTACGATTAAGTTTCCCAGCTTTCCGGTGTTTTAGACCTCGCGTTTAAAGGAATAAGCTAATCTTAATTTTAAGCCTCTTTGGCACCGTGAAGTTGTGGAAGTCTTTCTCAAGCTAAAGTTAGCTGAGGTTAATAGAAAGTCCCTGCCTCGCCTGTCAAATTTCCCAGTCTCTCCATTCATTTTATGTGCCTCAGCCTGTTAGTGAACACAGTGGTGAACCGTCAACCGCTCTGTGTTTGGGAGGGTTTCAATCGCCATCCTGCCAATAACGCTTGACTTCAGTGGAACTGCTCAGCGGGAGACCGGTGGGAGTCAACAGGGAAGATAAACTTCTTTAATTCTGTGTTTAAATCTGTTCCATGTAATGTGAACACTTGTGCCATTTCCCGCTGCAATCCAGTATATATTACAGAGGCGGGTGGGCTGTCTATGGAAACTGTCAAAATCATCCTTTAGCTTTTGCATCATAACTGAGTCTGGTTGAACTTTGGATGAGCTGGGATTCCCCCCCAAGTAGTCAACACTTTTTGTGGTTTTTACAGTTTGGCTGTTTGTCTGATCCTCTCAAGAGTCCCTCTGAGTTGAGCCTGTCATGCTGCTTTGAGGATAGCGTCAGGAGGGAAACTCGAGGCTCGCGAAGGAAGTGTTCTGTCAATCACATGAAGGGCCCTTGAGGGCGGCGCGAGCGCCATCGTCTCGAATGGCAATGAAACCCTCAGTGGCTCAGAGGCAGCGCTAACCCAGCGCTAACCCAACACTCGTCCTCCCCACCTCAACATCGCGCCTGCCCTGAATGAACAGGCGAAGATGTGGCGTGGAGTTGACCAGATTTAGAGCTGACTGTCGTGTGCTCGGGCGGTATTCAGATTTTGCCTTTTATCGATTCACATAGCACTCGCATCAGGGAACTACTGGGAACGGTAATTGCTTTTTCCAGTAACAGTATTAGTTAATACAAAGTGTTCAGATTGGATTCCTCTGTATTTGGGGGACAAACACATGATGAATTACGAAAATGAGACAGGAAATTGGGAAACGATAATGAGATAAATGGATCCATATTGGCTTCAGAGTCCAGTGAACCGTAATTGTAAGTGGTAACTGTGAGTTGAAACGAGCAGTTTTAGGTTATATTAAAGCCTGCACTGGGTTAACCAGACCAGGAGACAGGTCAGTGAGGGCTACTTTTTAAGCGTCTGCGCCCTCCTGGTTCTCCCAAAAGCAGAGGTGGTGCCATGGCCACAGGATGGCTGAAGCGTGCAGACAGACACGCACGCTCACATGCACACGCACGCACAGACACGCACGCTCACATGCACACGCACGCACAGACACACATGCACACGCACGCACACATGCACACGCACGCTCACATGCACACGCACGCACAGACACGCACACACACGCACAGACACGCACACACACGCACAGACATGCACGCTCACACGCACACGCACGCTCACATGCACACGCACGAGCAGACACGCTCACATGCACACGCACGCACAGACACGTGCTCAGCTGGAGAGTTACCAATGCCTGAATCTGCATGCATATCATTGGCTGTGTGGTTTCATGAAATCGCGACAGCTTTCTCCACGCTGCCTTCGAGGCTTATTGGCTCCAGATCGAAAATGTAAATTTTTTTGAAAAACCATTTTAAACTCTCTGGGGGAACAGTAAAAAATATGAACTATAATATTTCTATAAACCTGGGAAAAGCTGGTTTAGAGGAACAAACCCCCCCACCCCCACTTCCCCTTCAGGTGTCCTTTTCACGGCCTTCCTCCCTCTGGTTGCTGAAGACTTTCCCTTCCCCTCCCTTCCCCTTTATTCCTGCCTTTGCCTCGGAAATTCTGACCTTTCTCTCTGAGGCTCCCTGTAGAAGGCCACTTGCCTCACAGAGGGGAGAGCTAGGCCCTTCCCTGGTTGTGGGGGGAAGGGACAGCTCCTGCGCGTTGTGATTCTTTGCTGAAAGCCTCCCCAATGCTTTTAAGAGTGCGTACCGTGGAGCAGGTGGCACACAGCTATTCTACCAAGTCGACTTTGCCGAGTGCGAGATCAGTGTCCCGTCTTGCCCACAGGAGCTCCGTTTAGCGTTAAATCACCTGGGTGAAGGATCCTACTGCTCATCCTGAATGAAACGTGCTTGTCCATGTTCAAACCTCAAGGCAGCACCACCCCCACTCTCCTGGCTTAAGCGCTTAATTCCTTAACCGTATTCTTGAAGGACACCGGGACGACTTGCTGCTCGCCTACCTGTTGATCTGAAGCGAGACGTTTCTATAGCAACACCCGGGGAAAGTGCGTCCATTTATTTTCTCTTAGCAGTTGCTAACCGCGCGCCGCAGGGATGCGATTCGCTTAGAGGGGCCGTGTCAACAAGCTGCCTCTTGGGTTGGAAACGGATGGCTATGTACGCTAGCAGAGCAGTCCTGCAGTCCTGCTTTAATGTTCAGTGGTAGCACCTTACAGTGGCTTTTCATTAGTGGCCAAAGGAAGATGACAGGGTGAGAATGTGGACTCCACGCCCCAACCCAACCTTTTTGTGAGCAGAAGCAGCACCAGGCGCGTGTCGTCTGGGTTTTTGTGCCCCTTCGTTCGGTAGATCGGACCCGACCCACTCTGGATCAGGCCTTGCCGTATGACCTGTGAACAAAGCCTCATTAGGCCAGGCTGGGCTCTGTATCCCTGTGTGAAGAAACAGCCTTGTGCCTTGTGCCAGTGTCCAAGTGTCATGTTTTAGCTGTGAGAGACGCTGTGGTTGTGCAAGTTTATTTTTACAGCGCCGTAGAGGGAAAAAAAAATCCCTGCGCTTGGAGATTTTCGTTATTTATTTATTTTTCCTCCTTTGGCCAAATAGAATTAGTTTTTCTACTGCTGTGGGGTGCTGTTAGTTGATACTAACCGCTCACATTCACGTACTCAATCGCATTATCTTTTGTGACTTTACATGCTTCAAAGGTCTGTGTTTTTTTCAGTTTAAAAACAGGACGCCAGTTTATTTATCTGCAAGCACAATTCCCCGAGCTGTACAAACATGTTTATCCAATGCTATGTGACTGGCAAAGTTCACAACGAGTCACCAAACTATTCGTTTCCAAACATCATGTCTTTGATTGGCCGTTACAGCTTTTGGTCACACCAAAATAGACCTGCTGTTTATTTTGTAGGATAAGAGTGTTGCAGGAGAGGTGCAGATTTTCCAGGGTTTGAAGGTTAATGAAGGTGGAGTTTTCCCACAGAAATACGTTTTGGATATGTCCTTTCCCAGGATACTAATGACTGGGAAATTAGACACTTATGGACTGCTGCCCTCACTGATCTTTACTGTTCCTGTTAATAAGATTATTAGCACTGTTAAAATAAGATTCATATTTCAGTGGCGTTTTTTATTTATCAGCTTCCCAAAATAAGTATTTTGTATTTAAGAAAAATTTAGATTCACTAACTCTGCTAACATTCACCAACACATGGGGATAGAGAAGGGAATATGACCAGACTCCTGCATGCCCGCAGGCGTCTGGGCAGCCGTCAGGAGACGCTTGTTAGCTGAAAGCCGAGAGAGAAGCGCTGCCAAACCTTTGTGTTGGTTAGTTGATGCACGCCGTGCTGTTCGCCTCCTCGGTTTTTCAGCCGGGGGTTTTCGCTGTTGGCAGAACAGCCCCTCCTCGGCTTCACCCAGATATCACGACTCCACCTGGTGATGGCTCTTTCTATTGCTCCTCTCCTTCTCCTCCACCTTTCTAACCTCCTCCTTCTCCTCCACAATCTCCCCATCCTCTCCCTCACAGTCCCTGGTTGGCTCCGGTCCTTTAATCTTGTGTCACACAGCAGATGTGAGTACAGCCTGCCAGTTCGCTTCCCGGTTGCCCTTCTCCCTTTGGGGTAATCTGCCTCCTTCATCCCTCTCGTCCAACTCCCCGACCCTCTCTTTATCTTTGACTGCTTTCCTCCCCCCATCTGCCTCAGCAGGTCCCCCCCCCCGCCATTATAACCATTATTATTAACCCAGCCTTGTCACCAGATTGTGTGCCACGTATCATATCAGGTGCTGTTCTGTGCTAAATGGCTATGTTGAGGTTCACAGCCTTTAGTGAAAACCTGCAGATTTCAACATCCTGTCCCCACAGCCTCTCTACACGGCCCTCCTCTTAAACACCTGCAAGGGGATTACATCTCAGACCAGCCCCACTGTCCCCCACTGTCCCGTTTGGCCCCTCTCCTCTTCCACTCCAGGACCACTGGTTATCTCACCGTGTGACAGGTCTTTGGCACTTGTTTGTTTGGTTTCTGTCGGTAATTATTATTTGTCGTCTGTGCTGCCTAGCACAAATTAAGCACAGAACTGTCACTGATATGTAGGGTCAGATAACCCTCTGGATTCCTTCTGTCTGTACGAAGGCCTTGAAGACTACAGGTGCCAGAACACCACTTCATTTGAATTCACAATTTCACAATCTGTGGATTTCTGCCAGGCAGTCACACGGTGACCTTTCAAAGTCACCTCAATTTATTGTTGTTAGTAATGAACTGTCGCCGTGGTTACTGTCCTCCTGGAGCTCAATGAAAGGCTGGTCCTTGCGGTACAGGTCCAATCAGCGGTACCTGTCCGTCACGTCATGGGAAAACACAATTTAGAAAACGGCGTGTTTCGAACAGCAGGGTATCTTCTTCCAGATAGAAAGATACCACAGTGAGGGGGTCTGAACAACTTTGTTACTTTCATTGCAAATCTGTAGCGGTGAATTCATTCCTGAAAACCATTTCAGAGTCATTTGTCACCATTCAGATTTGTGGCATCTCCTTTACTGAAGGTGGAGGAACTGAAACAGTTCTGATTCTGTTCAGTTAGTGTGGAGGGGCCAGATTGAAGAGTCTTTTTTAGGTCTGACATGAAGATGTGTAACCCGGGCGAAAGACACAGTGAAACAGCCCTGTGTGCATATACTCACACAAACCCTAAAACACATGTGCAGGCACACACACAGTGAAACGCCTGGTCTGTCTTGTGCACACACACATATCCACTCTCCCACAGTGAAAAGCCTGCTCTCTCAGACACGCAAACCCACAGGGACACTGACAGTATTCAGGGCGTGTCATGGGACCAGCAGTCTTGATCTAACTCCATCTTCGAAACTGGGCACTATCGCCAATAAGGAAGTGGAGTTGTTGAGATAACGGCAGGTTCCTGCCTTGTAGAAGGGTGGCAGTCTAGGGAGTTGGAACGGATTAGTTTGGTATGCACGAGTTCGATGGTGCCCAGATAGCGTCCTTCAGAGCTGTCACAGAGTGTGGAATTTAATCTGCCCCACGGTTGCCTTTCCTCTATTGAGCTTGTGCTGGGTCAAGAGACCGCCCAACCCCCACCTACTGCTGCTTAAATCAGGCGTTTACAACCCCAACCCCCACCTACTGCTGCTTAAATCAGGCGTTTACAACCCCAACCCCCACCTACTGCTGCTTAAATCAGGCGTTTACAACCCCAACCCCAACCTACTGCTGCTTAAATCAGGCGTTTACAACCCCAACCCCAACCTACTGCTGCTTAA
>JAOYSI010035457.1:0-21192 GCA_025775065.1 Hiodon alosoides
CCCCGCTCCGACAATGGTTTCATCACCAACAGACAGAACCCCCCCCCCCCCGGGCCCCCTCCTCCCACGGGGTCCCCAGTGCTGACACATCAGGGGGCATTGAAAGAAGTGCGTGAACAAAGTCAGGACCATGACTCATGTCTGATTTATGACCCAGGACTGCTGCTTGACGTTGCGGGATCTTCGGGAGGCGCCGCAGCGACAACGGAATGTGAAAAATTTACGCAGGAGAGAGGCCGTATCCGAAACTTTGTATCATCTACAAAACAGAGCCCCAAGGAAAGGTTTTAATGATCCGGAAAAAAAACACAAAAAAACAATCTGTGATGTGGAATCCGCGGGAGTCTCATTATACCAGAGCCTTTTCAGGGAACATTTTTCCCCCCTGTCACGCATCGGGTCGGCAGATCCCGTGGAGCGCCCTGGCTCGATCTGGGGAGCGGCGACATCCTTTTCTTTGCAGTAGAAAAAACGCGCGGGACTGCGTGGGAATTCTGGAGGACATCTCATGGGCATGTTTCCGCATCGCAGGCAGCTTGGTGGGGTGACTCAGGAAATGCGCAGCCTTGGAAGAACTCGATGATTATTGGGGTTTTTAATTATACCGCTGCCAACGAGGTGTGGGTTAAGCCCACTCCATGCGGTGAGTTTAAATTGTCAGCCGTGCAAGAGAGTCCGTAACAGGGAAGGGAGATGAAGAGAGCACATTTAATTCAACATTTTTATAGTCTTGGCAAAGATAAGGGAGTGAAATGTACATATTTCCGGATCTTCGAAACATTTTCACAGCACCTAGAATATACACAGTTCTGATAATCTGAGGCTTGAGGCCTAAACAATGCTATCCTGCGTAATCTTTTTCATTAATGCACATAGCATGCCGCTTGTAGAGGCTGAATTGCCAACTTATCACACTTGACGGGTCCAGCGCGTTTTTCAAATCAGAATGCATATTACTGTACTGGTCAAGTAGTACCACAAGACCGGATTCCTGATTCTCCTACCTGCAGTTATCTCTTAAGAGTGTCTTAAGAGAGACTAACAGTCTCTCATTTTGAGGTTTGAGGGCACCACAGACCTCATGTGAACCAGATAACTTGTCTGGACCCTGTTGCCTGCAGTTAAGGTTGGACTGCTCTGAGTAACACATGTAAAAATATTACTGACATACATAAAAATATGTTCACACAAACTAAATAACTAAATAAAAACACGAGAAAGAGAACCTGAAAAAGTGAAGGTTCTATGATCTGATGCGCAGTCAACAGGCCGACAATGCTAGCAGATGGGTGAACAATGTGTAGAGTAAAATCTCCTCTACAACAACCACTCCCCCACCACCAGACAAAACAAAACTGCTGTCGTCGTGCTGAGGCGGCGCCGGGTTCCACAACTTCATCAAAAGTCACCCTGACAGCTGCATCTGTGTCTGACGGGCTTGTCAAGGCCAGTTTCCTCTGTCAATATCAAGGACTTCCATCAGCGCTGTGATTGGGCCCCGAGCCCAGCGCTCCCATTGGATTATCATTCACTGTGAATGTGCTCAGTAACACCTCCCCCACTTCTCCCCCCCTCCTAGCACCTTGCTTTAAGCAGTCACACATCACAAGCTCGCCAAAAATCTTCATTGACAGGATGCCTGTGTTTCTTTACTCTGCCCAGGAAAGACCCAAACCATCTACGCGTGGTTGGCCTGGCCAGTTAAAAGGTGACAATGTGGGCTTTTTTTCTTTTTCTCCTCCCCGCATTATTCATTGTGCCAAGCTTTACTTCTGTTTCAGTACACAGGTAGCAGAACACCTAAATGCCACACTTGTGGCCTGTCTTTTTCACATATTTTTTCTCACGTGTCTCAAAGTTCATCCCGGGAGACGCCACTTCACGGCATCCCTCATCTCTGGGTTGGGGTGGCTTTAAAGCTTTCGGCGATCGGAGAGGCCGTGCCTGAGAGGAGCTGCGTCTCTCTTGTCCGCTCACCTATTTCTCCTACTCCCCGCCGTATCCTCAGCCCGGTGAATGGGCTCCTTTGGTGTGGTGAGCAGCTATAAATAAGCAATCATTACACTGTACCGCAGCGACCCTGGGACCACGAGACCACAGATAAGACACCCTCGCAGACGACCACACTTTCCTGCTCTGCCGTCTCCTCTTTTCAGCCCGTGTCCCAGTTGCAGCGGTGTAGGACAGAGGTTTAAATGGAGAGCGCCGGGCTTCATTTCTACTGCGACGGACAGCGCTTCAGCTGAGGGGCTCCAATTAAACAGAATAACTTGGGGGAGCAAAAAAAATTATAATAAAAACCTGCAACAGACTCACTAAATTGCCCCTGACAAGGTTTCGACTAAGCAGATGAAGGATGTAATTATTCGTTTGAAAGCTTTTAATGTGCTTCTCTGGAAACCCAGGAGGACTGAAGGTTTTTATTGTGTACAGGAAGAGCATGATACCTTTGTAAAGGGTTTATATGGAGAACGAGCTTTGACTCTTAACATGCTAATATCCATCTCCAAATGTTTTAACTAGGCAGTCAATCAAACAAACAATGGTTGGTCTCTGTGGTCTTGCACTGTAACAATTTATTTTTTTATGCATACCTTATTTACGCAGATGGTGCTGAACATCTTCCTCAAATGGATGGACTGCTTTTTCCCTAAGGAGGTCTGGACCAACCATAGTCAGGGCCAGAGTCCAGTGCCCTATCCTCCATAAATAACCCCAATTCCAACATATTTCAACACTACCGGCGAGAAACACAGAGAGACTTAATTATTCTTCCATTTGGTGATGCAGGAAGAGAATTATAGAGGAAAGTAAGGGGGAGGGCATGTCAGAAATCAGTACACAGGGAGCAGAACAGCTAAATGCTATAATGGCCACAGTTAAATAAGTTCACTGCTACAACCTTCAAACCCCACCCCCTTTTAAATGTATTTTTTCAGGTACAAAATTCTCCATATGCTTCACATAATTCACATCACAAACGAAATGAGGCGCTATGACACATTAACGTCGATGCAAACGTCAAGCAAATCCAGCTGCAGGCAGTGACTTCCCAACATTGATTTAAAAAAAAAAAAAAACTAAAATAAACAAAGATTCTCTCTCCTCTCAGTGCGTGGTAAGCCCTAGCAGAGAGCCTGTTGAGTCATCTGACTTAACCCGGTGGCTGTTTTGCACATCTCCGCCTGAGGGGAAATTGGGCAGTCTCGTGACGGTGGTTATTTTTAAGCGCTTTATTTAATTCATTTACCTCTGCTGCTGCCTCGTAGTGACCCATCTCCCGTCTCCTTTCCCCGCTTTCTCTCCGTCTCAGCCCCATTGTGAGTGTTCAGTTCTGAAAGCTGGCAGGTTAAGAAGGAACATTCTGTGCTTTCAGCTAGAAAAGCGATGCACCTTTCCCATCCCTATTAATGTGATTTTAACTTTGGGAGGTGATTCAGTGGCCACTTTCTCCCCACCGCGACAGAACCCCCCCCCAGGTACATCATTAGCCAATACTGAAGGGAGTGAAATCAGCGCATCCCTCCTGTGATTTGATTTTTCACATTATGACACTTGACAGGGGCTGCAGGCCTTGTGCAGTTGGTGTGTGAAGAGTAGGTTCGCAGGTTATACTGGAAGAAACTCTGCTGTTGTACCGCTCTGTCTAAAGCATTCAATATGAAGGTATGAGGTATGAAAAGAGGGAGCTCTTTCTCTACCTGTCTAAAAAATGTTTGTTTTTTTCCAAACAAATGTAGAAATACTGTGTTTTTCAAGTGCGTCTAGATTGTACCTTATAATAAACTGTACTAGTGGGCATACTGATGTGATGTACCTGCTGTTTTTGTTTTCAGCCAATAAGTCCAATTCACGTTACTGTATTTGTTGAAACGGAGAAGAACTCTCCAAAGTTTGTGCACAAACAACACGTTGTTTCTTTAAGGAAGAACGCATTTTCATGAACTGTGTGTGATGTGTGATACTCCGTTTCAGTCATCACTTCTTGGCCAGCATCAGGCTGCTGCTACATGCTAGGCTACCTGCACTGCAAACCCTGTGCAAGGACAACAGGTTAAGGAATTGCAGACAAATCTGAGTGCCTTCGGGGAAGCGAATCTCTTTCCATACATCTTCTTCTTCATTCTCTCGTTCACTGTCGGACACAAACACACAGACATAGCCCCCCCCTCCGCCTTCCTGTGTCATTCTCTCTCTCTCTCTCTCTCCCTCCCTCCAGGGCAAGTCTGGGCCTCTCGAACAGATGGAGGTGTTGCTGCATTGTCACTGTGTGTCTGAGCGACCGAGAGCCCCATGTCGGCGACCACTTAGCCCGCACCTCCAGGACACCGTGTCTGTCGGTTCTGATGGCAGGAGCGCCGCGTTTTGCCCGGGCAGGTTGTCGGTTTGGATGAGGAAAGCGCCAGCGCTCCGCGGGGAGGAAGGAGGGCAGTGGTGCCACTGGAATTCCTGTCACGCGGAGAGCTGGAAAACTCCTCGGGGTGAAAAAGAGACTGCCTTTATGATGTCCCCCATTCATTGCATGGATGAATTCAGTGGTCAGGATTGCAAGGTGTTTGCCAAGTACAGCTACAAATGACACTTAGCCTGGCACCAGGCCCTGAGACGAGCGTACGGCCAGAACCTGTTAAGAAGCCCTCGGTTTTTCTAGTGTTGCGTGGTGTGCGTGGGGGGTCTGAGGGACCCTCGCTTGCTCAAGCAATTCCATGGCCTGTCACAGAACCTCGGTGCTGCCCTGTGGCACGAGGTCCCCAAACAGACCAGCGTTAGCATTGGCTGCCAGGCTGAGGTTAAGCTGGGGCAAGTTGCTAAGTACCATGGAAAGGGTGGGGGGTAGGTTTGCTCTCTTCGGAAGGGGGGTGGAGATGAGCCCACCCTCACATCGCTAGGCAGAGAAGTTCAGCCAGCCAAACTCCCTGCAGTCAGACATGAGATATACTGACAGTACGCCAGCACAGTCAAACTGTTCCCCCCCCCCCCCCCCCTTTTTTTTGTCCCTGACAGCTAGATCCTAATGGGGAAGAATTGTGTTTGAGAGACAGGCAGAGAGTGCAGCTAAGGTCTGGCTTTGTTATGGAAAACAGCTCAAAATGAGCTTCTGCTTAGCTCTAAAGACAACTTCAACCTCAGTGTCTTTGAAGTAAGCTTTTGTACGACACCTGTATGCAGCGAGAAGGTATTGAACCTTTGTTCTTGGTGCTGTGAAAATATGGGAGCGTGAGCACGCTGAAAAATTATTTCTGGATGTAAAATTATTTACCGCTGCTTATTAAATATCTCCCTGACTGCGTCAAGCACCATACTTATTCTTCTCTCCACCCGCTGGTTCCCTTTCGTCTGTATTGAAACCCGGGCACATTTTTCAGGTTCCTTTCATACTTCCGATGCTCCATCTCAAACTCATCAGTCTGTACTGGTTCCCCTCCCCACCATGTTGGCCCTGAGACCTCAGTGTAGGCTCGTCATTTAAGCCCTGGTTAGTTACAGTTCACGCCTATTTAGATACCTCTGACTTCATCCCCCTCACCACTCTTAGATTGATACCCAAGACTTATCAGACTTCTCCAGATGAGCTCCACTAGGGAAAAGGGTCCTGGCAGTAGAATCCCTTCCACTCATAATTTTTCTTTCGTTCTTCTTTCCTGTAGTTAAAATCGATCCCGTATTTTTTAGCAGGTTTAAATTACAGTTCGGTGCACACGGATCAAGAAGTATGATTGGGAAGTATTGCAAATATTATTAATTAAAACCAACAGCAATCGGATATGTTGTTGTATTTATGATAGATGTGGATTTGTTGTTAATCTCTCCTCGTCTGTGTTTGCTGCCCGTCTGTTGTTTTAACTCTTGGGGTGAAGGAACATCTGTGCCGTATTGTACCTGTGAGTCAGCAGCATCAGGCACTCGATTTTGCGATCCCACCTCTGGCATTAAGTGGAAGACACGATGTGGAGCACTGGCGCGTAATGTCAGCCACACCAGACGGTTCAGCACCACGGAGAGGGACAGGAGCCACAGGCCGCCTGAGACAGTCTTGATGTACGGGCTGGTGGGTGATGGTGCACCTCAGATCCTGTACAGAGAACCTTCATTAGCGAGTGCAACAAATTACCAACGGCAGTCGGATGCGAAAGAAGGCAGCCGCAACAATGTGTTTGTGTGTAATGAATGCAACAAGCAAGCCTGTAGTAGGTGATAATTCAGATTACCTGGTATGGTTCAGTTCTCGGTTTTCTGCCTCACAAACCAGTACTGGTTGCTATTGTGTTTCTATTTTGCAGAACGATTTTCGCTCGCATTGGCCACGTTGGAAGCAGGCAATGTCGTAACCTTGAATGTCCTATGCATGTGGAACGGTGGAGTAAAGTAAAAATTTGCATTGAAACATTTAGCTTTTCAACAAGCAAACTTTGTGAAACGTTTCAAAAAGAAATTGAACCTCCAGACCTACAACACTCCTCACCACAGGGGTGGAAATAAGATATAAAACTCATGAGTAATTCTCACAGGGACAGAGACGTTGAAATCAATGGGTTACAGCAGCCCCTGAAATTCGCCCCGCTCTCCCCTTCAAAGGGGACGCCAACGAAAGATCTTATCCAAGATGCTCTGAATAGCTCTGAATAACGTCTCCCCCCTCCTCCTTTTGGCTGCTGTTCATACAATAAGGTCTGCCTCCATGCAAGAGCATCTCTGGGGTGAACTTGTCATAGGGCTGGTAGACAAGGCAGAGATAGTTTCCATTTAAAACAGAAATAGATGGAGAGACACAATGCAATCTTGAGCTGAAATCCAGTTCACTTCATGGTTCAATATTTCGTCTGCACCAGGCTGAGACCATGTGCAGACCTCCGTTAACGCAGTCGGTTTAAATGTTCAGCTCGAGGGGAGACGGGGACAGTGTGGAGAAAGAAAGGTGACCGCAGCGTTTAAGAGAAACGATTCAGAGCGAGACAAAGAAAAGGAAAGGGTAGAGAAATGAATGAAACGAATGTCAGGAATTTCAGCACCGGTATAACACACCGTGGCCGTAATGACGGGATTAGTTTTTCCAGTTCAGAAAATTGGTAAATAAAATGAAGTAGGTTTTCTGTCTCATCATTGGAGAGGGGTTGATGCTGAGGCAAAGAAGTGCAGAGGTTGGGATGAATTCATGACTCTGAATTCATGGTTGAACTGGCGATCAAATTGTAAACTTCAGAGGCTCCAAACTCCAAGACCACACAAGCACATCCTGGCATTGACAAGTTGCTATTGCTATTCCATGCGGAATTATAAATGTGAATTAGTTTGCTGTATTATCATTTAGCCAGTTTTGTTTTCAATTGGACCGTATGGTTTCAGATTACCTCCTTGGACCAGTTCTGGAAACAGTTTCCATAAATACTGTGGCCTGCTCGGGAATTAACTCTACACCTATTAATAGTAATACTTACTAAATGTTCCTCAGAATTTGATATTGTGGACAGCAGAATTCAGGGCGCTGGACCAGAAGCAGACAGACACAGGTTTAAATCCATGACAGGTAACATTTTATGGGACAAGACTTTCAGTCAGCATTGGTTTGAGAAGAAAAGGAACTGTGTGCGTGATTTGCCAGATCATTCTGGATGTCTTCATCAAGGCAGGGTAACCAGTGGAGGAACGCTTCAGGGCGCTCCATTCAGCTTATACCCTTTTGCAGTGTTCGCGTTGTTAAACAAAGCGGAAAAAAGTGCCCTCAGGTGTGAATCCACCCGTCAAGTGTCACAGTGCCCTGTGGCCAGAAGATGGATGACATCACTTACGCGCCGCTTAGCGCGCGCGTGACGTGGGTAGTTTGTCTTGGTTACACGCATGCCGTTGGTTATTCACACTGCTAATGACCTTGAAATCGACCCGCTCCGCCATGCGTCAGCACCACGAGCAGCCCCCCCCCGCCAACAGCCCCTGCTTCCTCTCCCTCTCACAGGATTGATGACATTTCCTACGCCCAGGATCCACCGGGACCTTTACTCCCACCCGCAATCACAGGGCAGCACAGCGTCAAATGCATCTGATGTTTCATCTGACCATGTGGCCAGGCTGAATTCTGCAACAAGATTGGACCTTTGCGTTAAACCCCCGAGCCTGGCTCATTAATTTCATTGCTACAGTAAAAATCCAGAGGATATCTACATACAGAATATGTAGAAAAACTCAAGTTGTGTCAGAAGTCACTCTAGATAACTGTTAATAACAGAAATATAAATACCATACACACCTTTCTGTCATTTCTAAATAATCATGCAAAACTACTTTTTTGTAAGAAAGGTGACTTTTTATATCTTGTTACCTGTATACCTCTTTCTGCTATTGCATTAAATATGACCTGTCTTCCTTAGCTGCAGAGATTAAATTTTATAAAAAGCAGAAGCAGCCAATGTCTAATTGATTGCTTCTCACTCTCATCCCTAAAAGGTGGACTCTGTTTTTTTCAAAACTTTTGTCGGGGGTGGCATTTTGAGCAACTTACACGACTCCACCACATCTAGCCTTTGACTATCTTATCGTGCTGCAATATATCTATAAGACGAAATGTCCGCCAGAACTCTGTTGTTAATGTTTTATGCAACGATGCGTTCCCGATATCTTTTCTCGGACCACCGAAGCCGTAAAGCATTTGTCATGCTAGAAAAACCTGTTATGAGGGCAGCGGCGAAGAAAAAATACTGTGACCCTGAAATAAACAAGTCAAAGAAAGAAAAAAATTATTACGGTGCCCTTGGGGCAAAGATATCATGTAATTTCATGCCTCACATTCAATACTTATAAGTCAAGCTTTACCCGAATAATAGAGGAAAATAAAGAGCAAAGATATTGTGGCAAAAGCGCATTATGCCCTTTTGAATCTTCCTATTAAGCAATCAAACCTTGCTACCTGAGAATGTACAACATAAGCTCCCACTACAATAACAGTGAACAGCGCAGAGTGCCTCAGGTGCGATAAGAGCACTCTAAGGCTTCCGTTTTCGGACCCGGGTCTGTGTTCTGAGCCCTCCTGAGAGCCTCCTGTTCCATGCGTCACCTTGTCTTACCTGCCCCCTCCCTCCCACCTCTCTCCTCGAGGTTCCGATGTAATCTGAACCCAATTACCCAATGGGCTTGTAATACACTCCACAGATCTGCAGCTGAGCGGAGTAATGGATGACCCGGGACAACGCTCTGCCGACAAGAGGACCGAGGGCCTATCACTCATCCATATTGATTAGGTGGAGTGGAAGGGGGATAGGAGGCGCGGCGGGTCGAATGTGTGCGAAAGCAGGAAGGGCCAGGCAGTGCCGCGCTTTTTAAAGAGCTCGCCTCTGGAAAGCTGCCGCTCCTCTTACAGCCGCCAGGCCAAGCTAGGCGAGGATTGGTTAAAACAGCTTTGAGATGAATCACGATTGTGGAGTAAGTCTTTCCTACTCTGCTAAATCGTTTGTGACCTAGCAAGTTTAGTTCCGCTGTAAATTATGTCTTTCTGGTTAAAGTAATTGGCTAATGTATGTGAAATATTTCAACGTTTTAGAACAACGAGAAACACTAAAGATTATTTAATCTAGGTACATGCAAAATGCATTTGATGTGGTGATTTTCTGAAAACAAATGTACAAAACCAGGGTGTGCTACGTGGGGAAAACCTGTTGAAAACCTGTTACAGGCTTTTCTGTAAACAGAATTCAGAATTCATATAGTCAGCGGTGTTTAGACCCTTTTAAACTAGCAGCTTGATGACCAGTTCAAATTCGAACCAAGAAAAGACATTGTACGCCTGAATGAAATAATGCTCCTGAATTGCTACAATAAATAAGCTGCAGACTGACGCTGCAGGGTCCAGTGTCACCCATGCTGACATTAATTTCCAACATCATCGTTGTAGTTGTGCACCCATAATCAAATAACACCCAATGAGTCTCTTCATATCGGAAAGCTTTCCTCGGGAGCGAGAAAGGTGGTGTTTCCATCGAGGCATTTTAATTCCGGCCCGAGAGCTCTCATCCGTGCCTCACTAAAGAGAATATGCATTCCTCCACGCAGACAACGTCATACGTGTTTCTCCAGACATGAGAGGTAGCCGCTATTCTCCCTTCAAGGTCATGGGCATCCCAGACACACAAACCAAGGAAAAGAAGAAAAAAAAAACTCCATTTGCTCCGGACAATCCTGTTATCTTTTGTTTTTTCTTTAGTTGTTTTTTTTTTCCCCTCTCCACCAATAGAAATGTCACGTCAGACTCGAATCAAAGGCGATAAGAAAAGAGAAAAAAAAGATCCTCTTTATCTGCCTACACATGTGGACTGTGCCTGCTTTCCACCTCAGTCTTTGCTCAGCTGGAAAGAATCAAAGCCCTTTGTGTAGGGGAAACAAGCCCAGCACAACGTAAAAAGGGCTGCCCGCTGTTTGGAAATGGCTGATCAATAGTAACGATCAGCGGCGCTTAGCTGTCAGTGTGGCCGACATCTGTGGCTACGGACAATCTCTTCTGTTTACAGTGAGGACCAGCCCAGGGATTTGGAAAAATAGGGGTCCTATTAGCATGGAGGCCGCCTTCAGAACAGTCAATGGCAGGAGATTGTGGGACGAGTTACGAGGCTGCCCCCAGCTGTCAGGACCAATCTGATAAACTTGTCTATTGTCTATTTTCTGTACTTAATCTCATTTATTCAATGGCTTTTTTCAAAACTTGTCTCTCTCGTGGTTAGAGAACTGTTGAAGGGGCAATTGAGGGCAAAAAACAGCGGGTTCATTTAAAAGTGTGTGTTTCCAAGCACAAGCTATGCAAAATGCATTCGATATAGTGCTTTTCCAGGAACAAAGGTACAAAACCAGGGAGTGCTAAGTGGGGAAAACCTGTTGACCACAATAAGCGTTTCTGTAACCTTTCAGAATTCACATGAGCAGCAGTTTTTAGACCCTTTTAAACTAGTGACCTGAGGACCAGTTCAAATTCGAAACAAGAAATGGCATTGTACGCCTAAATGAAATAATGCTCCAGAATTGCTACAAAAAATAAACTCCAGCAAGCGCAAAGCAAACAGAAGCTGCTAGGGTTCAGGGTCACCCATGCTAAAATTCACTTCCCTGGTAATTTTGGTAGCTGTGTACCCATGACCAAATAACACCCATTGAGTCTCTTCATATCGGAAAGCTTTCCTCGGGAATGAGAAAGGCTCAGTGGTGTCTCCATCACAGCATTTTAATTCTGGCCCGAGATCTCTCATCCATGCCCTGCACGCACCATCTCACTAAAAAAAAACAAGAAGGTTGTTCGTTTGGATCTTGGTGTAGACACTTTTGTGTCCTTGAGCAAGGCGCTGGATTGCGTCATCAAAAATACAAAGAAAGAATAATCAATGCTTATAAACTCTGGACGTTTCCAAGCTGTTCTGTATACTCTAATTTCATATCAGTCGTAAATGAATATAAATACTTGATATCAACAGATATTCTAGCAAAGTCATAAGACATAAGGCGCATTAGAAATCTGACGATAACAAAACTAGAAGATTAATTTTACATCAGGACCAAGATTATACGGATCCAAACTGATTCTCTTTATTGGACAGTTCCTAAACGTCTTATCTTTCCTGGAGTTTTAATTTGGCATTAACTTTATATCTGTAAGATAGCAGAACTATATTTATACCGTATTTCTTTTTTTGCAGTTTTCTGCTACCTAAAATTCATATTAGACTGAGATAATAGGCTTCCCATCAGCTATTCATGACACACATTTTTTGAGCATTTGCAAGAACTGGCTTTGACTGTAATCAATTCAAAAAGCAGATTTTAAAATAATAATAAGCAGCGAAACATTGCCAATGGCAGAGCGTGAAATGATTTATGAGCATCAGCTGTAGCATCTTACTGTGTTTTTATGAGCAGGCATTATTGGAAAGGCATATCATTTCCCCAATCTGTGCACTTTGTGACACCTGACATCTATAGATGACGCGTAACCCTGGTCAAAGTTTGACCCTGCAAGCTACCGAGGTAGTTATCAATAATTCACAAAGAGTGAATTCCTGATGTTTCAAATCGTAATCAATGCCTAAATATGTTCCATGCGTTCCATGTGCACGGCGGGAAAAATCTCACAGCGCTGAGCACAGGGGGAACTTGGATGAGAGAAAGCCCAAGAGCTGTTTTGGCAGCATCTGGTAAAGGTCCCTGGCGCATGCAAAGCCAAGAGTCCAGGAGGGCCATAGAGTGCCGCAGAAGCCAGCGCTTGGAGGACTTGTAGCCTTGTTTAATTGTGCTGAAATCATCCACCAAAATTTCAAGAGCAGGAAAAAAAGTTATATTCAAGCTGACTCATATTCAGCCTATGAAATTTCTTCGAAAATTTCCACCGAGTCGTGCTTTCATCTTTTCCTTTATTAATTCCCAAACTCAGATGGGTGATTCCGCAGCCAATTTCTTTTCCTCTTCTCTCTCTCCCTTTCTCTCTAAAGAGAATGAGATTAACAGGCACTTTTTAATTGCAGTGACTCCATTCAATTTGAAGAAACGCGCATGAGCACTTCACAAAGTCGAGCACAAAGTCTTTCCTTCTTAGTTGTTTTGGCTGGAGAAGCCACACTTTCCCCACACGTAAAAAAACCACTTGGAGGTGAAAGAAAGGGGAAGGCAACGATACTGCTGAATGTGCACTGATTTGCCTGATGCTACTTAATCGCGGAGGACAGCGGAAGCGTTTCCCACTGCAGATTGAGCAAAGCCCAGTGATGTAATAAGGATGATAAATGTGTGACTCAGCCGATAAAGGCAATCGCCTGAGCACAGGCTAAGGGCTATGATCCGGAGATTATATGTTTGAATCTGGATCATGCCGTTCGGCGCCTGGGGCCGGAAGCCCCTGAGCGGTGATGCACAATTAGCTGGCACTTATGCACTTGATTCCTAGTCAAGTTGTGACCCCTCACAGCTTCTCCGACCCGCAGGTTAGCAGGGCTTGTTGGGAAGGACACGTCTGGGTTTGGTGATGGCTGGACATACCCAAAGTATGACAACGAACAAGAATTACTCTACTGTCTCTCTATGCTTGAAGCCACCCACTTTTGAAATGGACCAACCGACCTCTTCGTTGTAGTAAGATGATGAGGTGGGAAAAGAGATTTAGACTGTGGAAGAATAAAAGGTTCAAAATATCAGCATGTCTGCATTTATGCATGTGTAGATCTATACATGAACTTATTTTGGAATGAAGGGCCTTCAAGAGGGTGAGAAGACCATCACATCAACAGGAGGAGAAACGGAAAACGTTTTCTGCAACTGCTTCTCTTTGACATCCATCTCACATGGCAACATCTGAGCGGTGGCACACTGCTACTGTGCTTTCTTTTCTTTATTGTTCCTTACCTGCGTCCAGTGTTTCCCGTCTATTCAGACAGCTTGACGTGACAATTTTCTGCGTTTTGAGGCGTATCGCTTGCAGACTGGGAGGTGTCAAGCAGCTGATGAAGCTCTTTCCCTGGAAAGTAGAGGATAAATGAATGGATTTATCCGTCTGATGTTGTTGATTTTGTGAGCGATGTCACTGAAACCATTATGGATGAAATGAAGAAATATCTATGCATTGATCTGAGCGGCGGAGAAAAAGATGAGTGGGACGCACACCGCACTGGTAGGGATTGTGCACCATCCTGAATGTGGCCCTCTTTCTGAAGCTCCTTCCCTCCCTTCCCCTCTCATGGAGAGAGAGGGAGAGAGAAATCCAGGTACATTAGCATGCCCGTTGCATTTCCACGGGGGGCACCAGGGCCCTGTTGGTAGTTTATTGCAAACGCAGCAGAAGGAGCCAGGTATATTCAACATACTAATGACAGACGCAACCCATTATCCAAGACGGGTCCTTAATGGGCTGTGCACTGTAGCCTGTAATGGATTCTCTCCCCTCTGAGCACGTTCCAGGGCAATCGGCCTCAGCCCGGGCAGGTTCTCTAGGCTTTGGATTAAATTGACTTTCTGCCATGAGCAGGAGACAGGGGTGGGGAAGGGATGGGACTGGTGAGAGTACTGGTGTAAGATGCTGTCTGACACCTCCGCTCCAGAGGCACTGTGCAGAGGAGCGGGCCCTGTAAACTCCTTGTTTCACTTGGGGCATCAGACTCTGGCCAGGCTGAAGTCATCAGTTTCTGTTTCTGTCACATTGAAGATTTTTATCTGCTCTGCAGTGTTTGCATTGACTCTACTTAGGCTATTTAAACCACCTCGGTAAGTAGTTTGATTAGTATAAAAAATCAGCAGTTAGACAACAGCCATTATGATCAATGAAATCTTCCTGGACCCCTATGTTCTAATGTCTGAACGGAGGAAGATTTTCTGTATGCAATTGGTTGCCAATTTAGCTTCTGTCGGCCAGCAAGGCTCCCACTTGAAATTCTCAAGAGGTCAGGTAGAAAATAGAGTGAGGGTAGGTCACTGGTTTAGAGCAGTAGAGCACACCAGCCAGTCTCTCTCTGTGAGTGAATTTCTGTATTAAATTAAGACAGCATTAAGGTGACTAAACTCAAACAGAAATAATCTGTCTGATGACTAAAAATAGTCATTGGCTAATGATTTGCTAGCATTACTGATTGTATTGTATTTTCTGCTGTGGTGGATGTGGGTAGCAGTTGGCATAGATCCCTAATATAAAATTAATAGTGAGTTTTGCTTTTTGAAACTTGTGTTTTAAATGCTCGTGTTCATACTTTCTACACATGTCAATTCATTTTTCTTTCCAATTTCTGAATGGTGAACTCAAACTTTCTCACAAGTCCAACTTTGACCTGTGGTGGTACAGATGAGCCTTGTTGAGAGCTCCTGACCCGAATTAAGCCTCTGTCAACTGTGAGACATTGCAATTCAGATGAGTCATCACATCCCACCGGCTAAATTCTGACACAAACATTGATCAGATAAGCGGCAGAGGCCAGGTCAATAATACCTCTCCTATCACCGCTCCTTAAATTGTCATCTGCATACTAAACCCAAAAGGCTGGAGGCAGAAGCGTTGGGGGGGTCTGTCTGTAGATGCAGTAAAGGGATGCTCTGGGTAACGGGAAGACCACTCAAGCTCTGTCCCCCACCTTGAAAAAGCTCTCATCACGGACATGCCACCCTTCATCCCAACCCCAGTTCAGAGGTGCAGCCAGTGTTGGCTAACTGCCACCTCACTCTTGTTTCATTCGATGTTTAGGCCCATCATTTTTTTTTTTTTTTTTAAGTACTGGAGAAAATAAATAAATAGCAAATCAAGAAAAACTACAGGCGGCAAAGTAATTGTCAGACTGATACTGAAAATGGCCTTAAAAAGCATTCAGAAGAGGAGGCAAACATATAATCTTTCCCAACAACAATCTTTTCCGTCGTTCACTGACATTTAAGAGCCAATCCTTTTGTTCACTTTGGGAAGATAATTAAAAAGATAAATGGTTTTTTATTATCTTTTTTTTTTTTTTAAGAGGATTTAAGAGGACTCTTAACGTGTTGTGGGATCCTGTTGTGCTAATCCAGTTCTGTTCTGCTTTGTTTTGTCAGACTACAGGCTTGAGAGGCATCCTGATTGATGTAGGTCCATTCAGGTAGTGGGCCAGCACCTGCAGGGTTGCTGCGCCCCCCGGTATGAATTTTCATGAGAAAGACTGGCCCAAATTCACTGCTCAGGCCCGCCAGAGCCCTAATCGAGTGGGTAGCAGGCACTGCTGAAAACTCCTATCGGGGTGAGTATCTATGGGGCCACCTTCGAACCCAGGGCCAGAAGAATCCAGGCAAAAACCTTGGGGGGGATATTTAAAAATGCACTATCCAATTATTCACATCCTGTTCAGTTTGCCTGTTCACTAGTTTGGGTGAGGTGGGCTGGACTGATGAGCCCACACTGCAACGCACTTGAACAGCTCATCTTCAAGAGACAAATGTCCTACTGTGGGATTCCACTGTAGTCTGCACCGACAACAATATTAGATTCGCAGAAACCAAAGAAATTATATAACGAAAAAAGCAGGTACTGTCTAAGTGAAAATCCAATTTTGATATGATATCTGAGACGGCCCTTTGTGAATAGCGCCCTCTTAAAAACATCCATATCTTATTTATACACGTACAATGAAGATCCTTTTTTTAGTTTATCCTAGATTCCCTCCTCCCCCCCGTTAAACAGGCCGGAGTTTGACAAGTCACTGGGTGGTCTTGTGCAGCCCTGCTCAGAGACAATGAGAGAGAGAGAAAAACTGTCAGGTCTCATTATTGCATTATCTACGCGCTGCCTTATCTGTATAAGAGAGCAGCTTCAATAGGAGATTTTAATTTACAAAAATCACATCCGTATCCCCTTGCTTTCACATGAGCAGCCTGATCTCCCCTCTCCCCAGTTGCTCGGAGAGGCAGCCCGTGATGGATGACTGACCGGTGCGGATTCAGGGAGCCAGGCAGGCCACAGTCCACTGAACTGTCGAGAGCACGCGAGAGGCAGAAGCGAGAGGCAGACGGGGAGAGGCAGACGGGGCGAGGCAGACGGGGAGAGCCGGCACCGGCGATAGAAAGGTAATTCCTCTTTGTCTCCGGCGTCGCGCTGACAGCCAAGGTGGCCAATTGGCCACCAAGCACCCAGAGAAGGATTGAGGTGGCCAATGCGGTGGGCAGAATCTGTGGAGCGCTGCCATGGGAAACGGACACAATACCAAAACGCAAATTTTCATAGCCAAGGTGGCTTGGGATTTTGTTTCATCTTTACAGCAGCACATTAACTGAAACAATTGACTTAGAGATTGAAAGTACAACCGCTGTTTCCACATCTCTGCGGTCAGCATGCCCTGATGCTTAACCAACAAATCACCTGATACCTCATCACCGTCATTTGCAACATATTATAAAAGGCTCTCGTGGTTTATGGTGTTTCATACAGTATAATTAGTGCAGTTTTACTATTTCAGTACTCCATCTTTGGCTTTTAATCCTCATCTCACAACAATTCACCTGTTGGTCAGACAGCTACAGCCCAATGGGAAATCTGTTAATGATAGGGGCTTTAGGATCTTTAATAGCTGCAGTTCTGCAGGTCTGTTAAAAGAAAGACAACACAGAGCAAGACAGTAGCCCTTCTTTGCCCCATAGTTTATAAAGTCATGTGCAGAAAGTAGTGTTTCGGCAGCCTTGGTTAACTTCCGTTGTTTTTCTGTAATGAATTAGATTAGCAATCCGTCATTGTTGCGATGAAGGATCACAAATCAAAGCCAAGCGTCTTATTAGAGCTGTTTGCTCAAATCAAATACGTTTTTGTAGGGACAAATTTTACCCCGGCAACCCAATCTCCCAGGAAACGTATGGAGGTCTCTTAGTTCCAGCATGGACGCGTCAACCAGAGCCAATGAGCCAAAATAATCGCTATGCATAATAATACGTGCCATTATCCTTTAGATCTAAAAATGACATTGCTGAGCCCAGCGGGAGACGTATTCATGAGCAACACATACTTTCTTTTAATACGGAAACGTGAAGAGAGGCACATTTCCCCCACCCCCCCTGCCGGTAATGAGCCCCGGGAGATCAATTGCCAAGCTATGTGAGGCGAAGACCGTGCACACTTGCAGTTTTCATGTGATAGATTGTCTTATAAAAAAAGAAAGAAAGAGGTCGCGCGATGTCGAATGAACTGCATCGCCCCGCACGGAAAACCCGTACAAGAAAATGAAATTGCCGACACATTTACCCCAAGAACGAATATTAAAAAGTATCGAACGGCAGGGTGATGGGATGGGGAGAAGGTGTGTGTGTGTGTGAGTGTGGTGGGCGTGCAGTATCATCACTGTTCTCTACCTTCTCTGCCCCCTTATCATCGCAGCGTGTTTCTCCCTTTTCCCCTCCTCTGAGATTCCCGGCTGCGCTTCCCTGCCTCGTAATCACGGCCTCCTCCAGCTGCTGGGCGTTGGGCCCGGGCAGGGATTAGTTCCGTTCTGAAGAAGTGCTGTGAGGTGTTTGGGCTGCAATTCCAGCCCTCCTGCAAGACCAGTGAACCCGACAACAGAGAGAAGTGCCTTTAATCCCAGATAAGCTCGAGGACTGAAGGTACAGGTGCCTCCTCTTCCATGTGATCACTAATGGCTCTATTCAAACGCTGACGGACATATAAAGATGTGAACAACCTTACCAATCCCTCTTTCTTTCTGGGAACTAACATGCAGAATTAAAACACTAAAAATCTTTAGAAGCATGATAACATGAACACAGTCGTACTTTTAAAATTTTGGTTCGATTTCATTAAATAAAAGTTTCGGCTGACCGTGACAGAGTGAATGCGATGCTCTGTAAAATGCAAACAGTCAGAAGACTCAGGCCGTGAGACGTCTCCTGGAACTTGGTTGTGATTTCCTACAGCTTTGTGTCAATGAGACAGCAAAGGGATGTCGCTAAGTGCAAAGAGGGAGAGAAGATTTCTATTTTTGTCAATGCAGTCGCACATCTGCTGTAAAAGCAGGCGGTTTTCTGAGGTAAGCACAGTTACATGGTGATGCTAAACTACAAAACTTGTAGAGAAAGTGAAATAAATAACTCAAACTTCACGCACGCACACACGCACACACTCGCGCACCCACACCCTGACTCTAATTCCTGCAGTTAAATATTCTTTACCTAAAAAAACGATCATTGCTTAGTAAGTCATCTACCAATGGACAGTAAGAACATTTACATTTTATACGTTATGAAAGCAATGATTTTTACATGGAACCACTGGCAATATCTCAAGCAGACGCTGTTCAGGTTCTCCGCTTTATTTTGTCAATGTAGCGCTTTCGGGCTGGCCTGAGGCCAGTCTTGGGGTCTCCTTGGGTGCACTAGAACCTGTCAATAGCTGAATGAACAGCCTTGCACACATTGAGAATAAACGCCCCGTGTCAATGTCCACTAGAACACTCAGCTGGGGTTGATGCTGGGGGAGATGTGACACAACCCACAGCCAATAGTTCAACTGAGGAATCCCCTTCAGAATCTCTCCAGAACGTTTCGAGGGTGTGAGCAAAAATCGGTTGAGACTCCCGAGCACGAACAACGGCCTTTTTTTCCTGTACCTTGCACGGGCAGCAGAGCAAAAATCTCTGACAGGCCTTTATTGTAGGTTGGTCAGCCATGCCAACAAAGGCAACGATGGGCTAGTGATCTCACATTCAGGCCTGTCACCGATGGTTAGGGTTAGTTTCTCTGCCTGAAGCATGTGATGGGTGTTTTGACATTTGTATTCTTTTGATCAAGAGTGCAGTTCCCCAGGTGGGATTTGTTGCCGTCGCCTTAGGCAGACCCCATTCTCTCCCTTTAGGGTCACACGATGTCAATTTTCACCCCTTCTTAGTCTCATGGGTCTGATCGAGGACTACATTTTGCAGTTTTACTGATATATGAAGATCTGGAGGGTCACAGGAAAAAAACCTTGTCCAGGACTCCACCAATCCCGGGGCTCCCAGAAATCTTGTGCAGAACCTGGGGAATAACTGTGCACACCCGTGAACACTCCAGATGCCTCTCTGTCACTGCCCAGCCTTATTCAGGAACTGACGCCGTCAGAACAAACACATTCATATATATATGTACAGAGAGGTATGTATGTGTGTGTGTGTGTTCGACTTTTTGTCCTTCCGTCACTATGGCTACAATAAGTGTCTATGTTCCTCAGCACAGGTTAATATTAATCACTGGCCATGGCCCTCCCCCATAACAGCAACCAATTCCAGTCATAAAGTTGTAAATTAACTGTGTTCCGCATCAAAGCTATTGCTTTCGGCTCACACTGCTGGTCAGAAAAAAGAGGAGCATTTCCTACATGGATATCCAAGCATGTGGAACAGCTGTTCTAGTGCCAGAACATATGTTATGCCTGATATAGGGGGCAGTCCCCTTTTCAACGGAGATAGGCTTGCTCAAGGCGTTGGTGGAGATGCTGCTGTACATTTTTTGCTGGAACTTTACGTACTTCGTGTTCTCAAAACCTTCTAAAAGCTTATAGAGGGAACCATGAATTACTGTTTTTACTGTTCCCTTCTCCCTGAGAGTGTCAGTGAGAGAGGGAGAGGGAGCAGGCGAGAGGGAGAGATTCCCTGCCGGGAGACCAAGAGCAGTCATTTGTTTCTATTTGTGAAGGAGTAAATGAAAACAAAGTGGTTTACACAAGCGAATAGGCCAACGCGGCTCGAGAACCGGGGTTTATGCCCTCGTCTCTCATCTCTCTTCTGAACAAATCACAGCTCACTACATCGGCGAGACATCCTTCTCCGTATGTGTGGCCTGGCTGAAATGACGTTAAATTACAGTGTGCTGCTGCAGACCTCGGTCCGGAGATCAGAGCTCTGACAAGGTCCTGTGGCAGGGTAGAGGGTTCCTTGTGGCCCATCTTGTGGCAGCCTCAGTCTGGAGGAGGTTCTGTGTGACAATCATTCTTGGCACCTGTAATGCCGTTTGAGCCAAGCGTCACAGTAGCTAGCTCTTCACTCACCAAGGGGTCCAGATTCTTCTCATTCAGCGCTCCGCGTGTGCGTCTGCTCCCTACGGAGCATCAATTCATTCACACTCGGGATGCCCGGACAAAAAAACATCGCCGGGTGTTAATCTGTGCAAGCGTCGTACAAGCTTGTTGGTATGTATGTGGTCCTCACTCGAAGGGGTCGTTTTTCATACTCCATCTGTGGGCTTTAAACTGCATTGGAACTTTATCAGGTGGGCTTTCAAAAATCCCACCCTATTTGGAAAAAGTTTCCTGTCTGAAAATGCCTTAGTCAAAATGTTTCTGTAAATTCAGTCCAGGGTTATGTATAGGCAACACACAGCAGTTAACAAAATATGGTCAAGTGTGAGTTTCATATAAACGTAGCCCAGGGTTATGTGATAGGCAACATACAGCAGTCTACAAAATATGGTCAAGTGTGAGTTTCATATAAACGTAGCCCAGGGTTATGTGATAGGCAACACACAGCAGTCAACTAAATACAGTCGTGCGTGAGTTTCCTGATAGCCTGGCCCAGGGTAATATGATAGGTAACAGACAGCAGTCAGCAAAACTCAGTCGAGTTTGAGTTTTCTTGTCAGCCCAGCCCAGGGTTTTGTAATAGGCCACACACAGCGGTCAACAAAACTCAGTTGAGTGTGAGTTTTCTTGTCAGCCCAGCCCAGGGTTTTGTAATAGGCCACACACAGCGGTCAACAAAACTCAGTTGAGTGTGA
>JAOYSI010035466.1:0-17240 GCA_025775065.1 Hiodon alosoides
TACCCGTGGTAAAGAAATCAAATCACATAGCAAACCCCTAAAATAAAACTCGCCAAAGTTAACTAGCGTTTAGTTTGGCCCCATTGTAGTAGCCGTGTAGTGGCTGTTGAAAGTAACCAGCTGCGTGTGGATACATTATAAAACAAAATATTTGATGCTCAAAGTTTGTCACACATGATTTATGGGGTCAAATATTTTGGTGTTAGTGTAGCCTACTCTGTTAGTTAACTCAGCAAGGTTCATTCTCAGAATGGGCATAATTTTCTTGCTACGTGTTTGAGTAAATAAAGACTAAATCTGGGAAAAGTCTTTTTAGGACTCTTGCGTCACTAAAATGAAAAGGCTCTGTTCCTTTCCACCTCGTTGAAGACGTGTCATGAGGTCATGCAGGTTGGTAGGGTGGAGCTGCTTTTTACCGTTTGCGTCACTGAATGCGGAGTTGTCCCGGGACACTTTGCTTAGCTAAAACTTCTTGCCTCTCCGCCTCCAAAGTCCCTTCTTCTCGACGTTCCATTTGCTCCTGAAATAAAAGCCAGTCGAGAGAAAAACCAGAGAGAACGAAAGACTAACGGAACGAAAGGCACAATTTTAAATCTGATTTCTTTTGGCTCAGAACCTTGACACTAGATTCTTTATTATCTTTTTAAAAATCCCTAAAAATAAAACATTTATGATGGCATGCTAAACAAAAAAGTGTTTTTCATTATACAAATGTCCCGGTAATTAATCAAAATGCCAAGGCTAAATATGAATTATGTATGAAGTATGTTTTCAGAATTTGCCTCTGGCAATGTTTGAGTATCTCATTGAATTAGTTTTGATTCCCCAGTTTTCCAATTCCTCAAATATATGTGTTTTTCTGTGGTGATAGTGGCCATGGTACATTTTACAGTCAGTTTCCCCTGCCGGAGCTCATAGTCACATTGAAATAAGATCTTTCTGTTCTTCCCTGTCCTGTTCTAGATCCCCTGACCTGGGACCCCAGAAAGAGATTGGAACTGCATGTCCGGTCCTATGGGGAACTTAAGTGCGGAGGCTAGAGGGAATGGCAACCTGACCTTGTCGGGCCTGCCTTGGCCGACTCCCACCTGCACTCTGTGCTGCTGTGGCTTGTTCAACCGCGCCCTGTCCGTCACGTTCATGATCGGCCTCACCTTCGCCATCGTCATGGGCAACATGGTCACGCTCACCGTGTTCGTGCAGACGCGGCAGTGCCGCTCATCGCAGGGATACCTGAAAGGTGAACACACACAGTCACAAAGACACACAGACACACATACACACTCACACAGTCACACACACAGTCACAAAGACACACAGACACACACTCACACACACATACACAGTCACAAAGACACACAGACACACACATACACTCACACACACATACACAGTCACAAAGACACACAGACACACACATACACTCACACAGACACAGTCACAAAGACACACAGACATCCACACACACTCACACAGACACACACCCACACACATACACACAGACACAGTCACACAGACATGTCCACACACACACACACACACACACACAGTCACAAAGACACACAGACACACACAGAGACACACACACACAGTCACAAAGACACACACACAGTCACACGGACACACACACACAGTCACAAAGACACACAGACACACACACAGTCACACAGACACACACACACACACAGTCACAAAGACACACAGACATGCCCACACACACACACACACACACACACACACACACACAGTCACACAGACACACACACACACAGACACAGTCACACACACACACAGTCACAAAGACACACACACACAGTCACACAGACACACACACACACACACACACACACACAGACACACACACACAGTCACACAGACACACACACACAGACACACACACAGTCACACAGACACACACACACAGACACAGTCACACAGACACACACACACAGTCACAAAGACAAGTGCATTAATAACAGGTCAGTTGACCCTGTTGGTAGCATTATTCATTTCAAAGAGACGTTTTTTTTTAAGAAACTGAAAGGGGCTGTTTAAGTAATGTTTTTGGGCGCGTACGCTTTTACATTGCGTAAGGAGTGAAGTGACTGTACCGCACAGACCTAGGTTCCTGGAGCTGAGCTCTAAATAGAAACGGGTTTGGTCATAACAAGTTGCGTGTGATTGGTCCAACTTTATTTAGTTTTGAGAGGTGCTTGGCATCTGAATGCCTCCAGACAGAAGACTAAAACAGAGGAACGAGAGATAAACACCTGGGGCAGAACACTGACTCAGGAACGTGTTTTTGAAGCAGAGCGATGGAAGTCGTGCATTCTCAAACCAATGCACAGCAGAACTGAACCCTCTCATCAACTTCTGATTTTCCTGGTTAACAGGCTGTTTCGAAATTGTTGTTACTGTCAATCTTCATTTCACGGTTAGCAAATTAGCGAACCAGATATTTATTGACCTCAATTTTAAATGGTCACAAGTTCTGGCAACATGTTTTTAAAACTGAAAGTAATAGTAACAGAACATAATGGTCTATACAAGTTACAGTACGTGAAAAACTATTATTTATGAACTATGACTAGCCTACTACTATATACTTACATTGACTGATGAACTGAAAGAGCCACTCCTCATGGTTTCTCTACTGGCACATGTGATCACAACCTGATACCTCAGTAGAGAAATGAATAAATACTGAACAATAATAACAATAATTGAGTGCTACACAAGACCAACTTCAGGTGTTCCCCATTTGAATACTCTAGAACAGGGCCGGGTCTTTTGGTTTTTAGGGGATTGTGGACTGCATCTGTCGAGCGATTGAATGAGGCATTAACGCAGCGCTTTGCCCCTGGCAGTTTCTCTGGCTTTGGCAGACGCGATGGTGGGCGTGCTGGTGGTTCCCTTCTCCGTCTACACCGAGATCTCGCTGATGGTGACCAGCACACCCCCCGTGTGGTACCAGGGAGAGTCTCTGCCCGCCGCAGGGCGACTGCAGGGCTCCTGGCAGCCCTGCAAGCTGATTGGCCCCGTGTTCGCCGGCTGCACCTTTGTGTCCATCAGCACCATCTTCCTGATGACGGTGGAGCGCAGCATCGCCATCCTGTGGCCGCTGCGCAAAGACTCCCTGGTGACGCGCCGCCGCACCCTGCTCCTCATCCTGTTCTCTTGGGCTGGCAGCTTCCTCCTGGCCCTGGCCCCCCTCATTCTCAGCAGAGGCTTCACCCTGGAGTATAACGAGTGCAGCCGGATGTGCAACTACGCTCTCCTGTGGGACGGGGTCCCGCCTCCTCCAGACGGCAACATCCTGCTGCTCTTCCCCACATTTGACTTCACGTTGCTGGGTGGGACCCTGGCGGTCAACGTGGTGTCCTTCACCTCCATCCGCCGCTACACCCGCAGGCGGAAGCTGCTGTCGGAGGGCAGCGTCGGCGGGGAGGGTGGCGGCTGCTCACACCGGCCGTCCTTCTCCGACATCAAGGCGGCCAAGACCATCGGCATCCTGACCTTCGCCTTCTCGGCTTCCTTCTCCCCCATCGCCGTCTTCGTTCTGGGGAACGTGGTGGGCCACACCTGGTGCAACTTCTCCTTCCTTGCCTTCTGGATCCTGACGGCCAACAGCTGCTGCAACGTGGTCATCTACAGCGTGCGGGACCGGCGCTTCCGGAAGGGGCTGACCCTGCTCCTCCGGAGGGACCAGGCACCCTCGCCCGAGGAGAAGAGCTGAGGGCCACTCCTTTCTCCACCTTCGCCTCCACCCAGAGCAACATTTTCAGTTTCCCTTTCACTGACGTCAGGCGGACTCAGTTCTGGGAACCACGGCTCATTTTCGCAGGGCCTAATCGGAGACATCTGCTCGATCTTAGCGTTACTAGCCTAAGGCTACCTTGTGGTAGTGGAGTGGAAAATGAACCCCCTGACGTCTGTCAAGGCTATCGTCTTCATTGACATTTTATCAAATGCCTTTGCTGAACCCTTAACTCCAAACGAGGTATCTGAATCATCCGCAGATTTTTACTTTGAAGGACTGAAAATTGGTCACCAATGTAGCCATGGCAATTTTGCATTCATTAATTTATACTCCATGACTTGGCCTCGATTTTGTGTTATTTTTATTAATCGGGTGTATTTATAATGCTCTTTCTGAAATACTGTGAACCTGCATTGGGAACTGGGCACATATTTAGTTGACCTTGTGTTTAAATGTTATTTCACCCCACAAAAATGCCATAGCTTGGAACAGCAGAAAATTTCCATGAGTGGAAATTTCTCATTTCTCTGTCTGCTCTGATAGGAATGTATAGGCGTAAACCCAGTTTATAAACAGACACAAATGATACATTGCAAACAGGTACGAGCTCATGAAATACCTCCCCACCCTGTTATATTCGGGTATCATGGTATGATGGTTTATAATTGACACTGTAAATACGTCATGGCTGTCACATTATTCAAGAGATTTTTAAAAGACTTTTAAATAAAGACTTTTCAAACATAGCCGTATTCTGATTGTCGTTTTGGTCACCAATAGAGGCGTCTGACTGAGCAGTACTGAAAGTCTTCACTTCACTTTTACTTTACTCACTTATTGTGAGCGCGATCAGCCAGCTCAGTTCGTCGCTAATGGCAGGGGCAAGAATATCATTTAAGCCGTTAAATACCTACAGGACGGCAAGGTATCGGGCCGGTTTACTTGTCACTTCTATATTTTACATAATGACCCAACCCAGCCATCCTCGTTGCACAAGTAGCGCTGTGACTGAAACAATCGAGGATGGTTAAGTCTGTTTTATGTATTGCTAAAGAGTGGGTCTTTCTTTGCATGAATGTGTAGGGAGGAGTGACGCTTGGCTTGTGACTCAGTAGCTGAAGGTCATTTTGATACAATCCCTCAAAACTGATGAAACCTTAAGATTCTTAAAAGGAAATGTTAGCGGTACACAGCGGTGCGAGAGGACTGGCAGAGATGTTGACAGCTGCCTACCCCTGCAGCAACTGATGAGATGAACGACTCCAAGCAATCCTGTGGCACACCCTAAGCCTAGCCAATGTGAGCAAGTGTGTGCAATTAAAATTAAATTAGTGTACGATTCTATATAAATTTGCAAATCCTATGATTCTATAGAAATCAGGCTGATACTGCTTAAAGTTTTAGAGCCAGGTATTCCTTATGTGTGTGTTATCCCTCTCTACACAGGTTTATATGTGTATGATAAGGTGTGCTTAAGACTTGGTTGCACATGGGCAGCCCACGTTTTGGGGGATACTTGGCTTTTAATAATAAAAGTGTGACAAGGTGTTTGTGGGAAATATATATTCACTCCTGCCCGTTGAGATTCAGTGAACTTTAGACTGAATTCCTTGACCGGATTAATTATCCATGATAACTCCAGCCCTTGAGTAATTACATTTATAATCAACAACGAGCCACCACCTTGCACTTCAGACACCGCCCCCCAGCTAATTACATTCCTGCACGTCCCACAAACTAGCTGCCAATTAGTTACCTCTCAGATCCTCTCAAGAGTAGTCATCATTAGGGCGTGGTAGGCTTGTTTAAAGTATGAAGCAGAAAATGACCTTTTGATAGGAGTATGTTAATTGCATGGTTAACTCAGGAGTGGTAGACAGAGACCTCGTTAAGGGTTGGCTGGATTGTAATTGAAAGACATTGTTTGCTTTTTTTCTGAGAGGCCTTGGTCAGCAGTGGTCTTTCTGTGTCACTGAAGGTCAGATGAAACGGTGAAAAGAAGTACAGGTGAGTCAACGATTAACACGTGTCTGGGTAGGCGTACAGGTCCAATTAGGTTTTAATTAAATCTATTTTAATTTCATTTAATTTCATGCTGTCGAGGAATTCAGTTGCTGAGAGGTGCTTCAGACTGGCTAACATATCTATCTGGGCAAATCCATGTTGTTGAAGAGATTGCGTCTATGTTGTTGAATCTTTGTTGTTGAAGAGATTGCGTGAGGGCAATATACTCGTGCACCGCTGATAGAAAAACATCTGAAAAGACAAAAAAAGGAAATCGCCCCTTCTGGTGTGATCAAGAGAAAGTTAAAAGCACTGCTCGAAAATATTCTTTGTTGCTCTGATGTGCTTTTAGAAATGTGTTTGCTACTAATTAGGGGGTTTTTTTGTTGTCTTTATCTCTGCCATGACATAAAATTATTGCTTAGATTATGTATATTATCAGTGGAATCTGATTCATGCTCCTTTTTTTAATGATGATTTAATCATTTATAATAATGACTTTGTCCATATAATTATAATTAATAATTATGTCCCTCCTATTATTCCCTTTAAACCACACAGCACTGGGGTAATTTATTTTTAAAAGTACTGATTAGATAGGCAAAATTCGTATACTTTTGCTGTGGAGAGAGACCCTGTTGCAGTTTATTGTAACAAACCCAGAAGATCCACTGCATGTGATGTAAAGGCTGAAATGAGCTCATCTGATTTGGTGTTAAGCCCTCAAAATGATTATAATGGTTACAGGTGAATAATGTTAGAAAGCCGTATCTGTTATTGGGGATAAATAGACACTTAGATCCAACATTTTTTTTTTCTTTTAATGATGTTTGAGTACAAAATCAAATATCACAGAAAACGATGTAAAGAATGTTATTAATTTAATAGGGTAAAAACTTGTAACTGAACGTCCATAGGTCTTGACAGCCAAGACACTCAGCTATTGTACCACTCTGTGTTTCCCATTTTGCATCAGCACTGATCCCCATGATGGGAACTAACAGCCAAATTTGGTTTTGGTTTATATGGGGAGCTCTGGATAAGCCCATGACTAAGGACACCTCTGCTTATTTAAAGTGTGGACGGCTTGAACTGCTCTGTTGAGCACCAGGTGAAACCGTGCAGAGTTCTGAGAAACGGGGTCCGGAGGAGGTGGACCAGCGGGATACCACCAGCGGGCACCTCTGCAGGCGACCCAGGATACCACCTGTGTAGGTGGCATTCCGAGTAGGAAAAAGGCCTAGTGTTTAGATGCATCTGTCTGGTGAGGACCTTCGAGCTATTAAATGTAGCGTCTGGCTAGTAGCAAGCAGTGTGTTTTGAGGTAAAGCGACAGGCCCCAATATTCGCTATTTTTAAAACTGTCGGAGGACCCCTTTGAGAGCTTGTGTTAAATCGCAGCATCTGCAGCCTGGGCTGCAGTGAAGGCCCATTCAGCTAACACAACCAATTTTGCAGAGAAGTCTGGAGGTGCTTTAAGATTTGGAGCAGGTGGTATTTCCTCTGCTTATATAAATGTGCTGTTTCCCCCCCGAGGAAATCTAGTCTGCTAGGGAAAAGGAGGCATGTTGCTCATTCTGCAGAACACACTTTCAGCGAGATAATAACGGATACACTACGTGGGGAGAAGATACGAGCTTGAGTGAGACTTTTGAAGTTCGTAAAGACTCGTGGATTTTAATCTTTGTTGATTCATGTAGGAGAACAGAGTGTCGAGTAGATTTCTGGTCATTTTCCCCCATCTGTTTTATATCGATATGACACTTATCTGGGTTCAGGGTACTTTCCTTTGAATGGGCAGACGAACGTTTCCAACAATTAAAACAATTTCACAATATTGCATATTGAAACAATATGGAGTAATCCCAGACAGGCACGTCTCACTTTCAGCTGAAGTTTTGACAAGGTCGTGTCCATGTGCGATATGCTGTAAGGTCGCTGTCTCTAGAGGTTCAAAAAGATGACTTGTTGAAAAGAGTCTATTTCAAAGAGCCTTTGATTGTGATCTCTGGCACGTTGTCAGGATCTTGTCTTGGCGATAAAACGGCAGCCAACTTCAAACGCTGCAGTTAATTTGGAAATGGTGCCTTTAAAATGAATCCGGGATAAGATAAGTTACGAGTTACGCCCAGATCAGCCCGCGCTTTCTATTTGATATGAGCCGAAGTCGCATCTGGCGTCTCCGAATCTCTGTTCTACGAGTTTGTTTGGTTATCTAGAACTGCAGTTATATAACACCAAGCCTCCGCAGATGAGAGCAGTGGAGTGGAATATTTTCAGTGAATGCGAGGGCCCAAAGCTAGTACTGTACCACTAATGTGACAGTGAGTGCGCCCGTGTTTTACATTAAGTATCGCGAAATTGTTTACATCATTCATGCGCAACATAAACTATTAGCAGCGTCTGTTTTTCTCTATGATTTATGAACAGTGTTTAAATTCACAAATAGATCATAGAAGAATCTTTATGAGCAAATGTCAAGTGCTTTTTTTTTAGGGTGAATAGATTAGTCTTCATTTACGTTGGGTCTACGTTATGTAAACGGGGCCATTAAAACAGAACCCGGACACTCAAAACAGTATGTTATGTTTCCTCCACATACTAAGTCATCCTCAATCTGGTTTTCCCTGCGGAGTCTTGAGGTGACTCGTGCCTCTCTCTATGAGTTGCCTACCATTGCTTTAACGACGTGACATATGGACACAACCATATACCCACGAACGTCCTCTTGCACCCTTTCTTGGAGATCTTAGAAACCCCGTAGAAGGGGCTCGGCCAAGTGCGGACCACCGCAATCAATGGCTTGCATTTTACAACGAAACGGGTGCGCGTGTAAGTGACTAAACAATGAACGTTAAACACGCTAAACTGAAATGCAAATCCCTACCGCCAGTAGCCTTATTCGAAAGTTGCTATTTCTTGACTCGTCTTCGACAGTGGAACTACTTTTAGTCGCACGGAGGTGAGATTCAAGGCGATATGTACAAATACCTCCCTTTTACCTAGAATTGTCATTGTAGGGCTGGTTTGGCGCTCATTAACTAACCCAGGAAACATTGTGACTTTTGATTTTGTCTTTCAGAATAAATCTAGGCTATAATAAAACAATGTATGGATTTTTAGCGCAACTGAAGTAGGTGGCAATAAACCCTACAGGAGCATCTTAAGAGCTTTGCTGATAAGTTTGGTACATGCGGACCCGGGACGTATAAGCAGGAAGATTGACACAAAGACAGTGCTCAGCTCGTCGAGTACAGTGGTGTAGTTAACACCAGGTTTCCGAGGCATTCAGATACGTAATATTGCACAGGGGCTGGCCGTAAACTGCTAAACTGTTTCCAAGCCGACAAAGAGGAAATCCAAAAATGCATTGGTTACATAAAAACCAGGAAGCACAAAAGTAAAACATAATAAAAATGTGACATTCCTATGGCAATTACAATACTATAGTATTTATTATACGTAGATTTACATTTAATTATACTTGTTTGATAGATGGTTCAATTTCATTTGGCTACATCTGTGAGATGAGAACATAAGGAAGAGTTCTGTGTCTGGTAAAATGGGTCTAATGAATATTAAAATCATACAGTCATCATCTGGTAGGCTCAGAACATTAAAATCAAGAGGTAGCACTGGAGGCAAGCCTAGGGACCAGGTTTGGGGGGAGGTCAAAATGTCAGGACAAAAAGTATTAAAAACCTGTATAGCAATTATGCCAACAAATTATGCATAGTACAATACAGCCCACTGCACTGGTTTTAACTTATTCTTTATATATATATATATATATATATATATATAAAGATTACCTGAAATTAGACATTTAACTTTTAAAGAAATCTTTTCCTGTCAATTTCCTCCCCAATTGCTTTGCTACACTGAATACAGTATTCTGTTCCCCTCCTGACATTTCAAAATTATTGACTAATCAAGCAATTTAGAAAATTGAATTGACACATTTTGTTTAAAATATTAGTTCTGCACAAAATATGCAATTATGAACAGAAAAAGAAATGGGAACAGAAGTGAGTGTGGAGTTTGATGTGTTTATCAGAATTTAGGTGTCATATTTTGATTGCATGCTGTTGCTGTGACTCTGAGTTAAATGTGCTTTTTACATGACGCTCCATGGCAAGTTTCAGTAATAAAAATAAGACCCGTATAAGCCAAAACTCTCCATGTCACCTACTGCACACCCATTTTGCACAGGTGTCTGCTAAGCTAATAATGAAACGACAAACAAATTGGTTTCAAAGGACAGTCCAGCAGTTTATCCTGACACACTACACACCTTATTACAGCTCCATAAGAGAGGGGAAAAAAACACTAACATTTCGTTTTTTTATGTTGCATAATTCCCCTAAGTATTTATCTTTAAACGCCGTTGGTATAAAATAAATCATTCTTTAAATCTTATTTACGGTTTCCTGTAAATTTCCGTAATAAGAAAAAAAAAGTCTGCACCATTCCTGTAAATCGTCAGCAAAATTGCCATTTCCTCTTATCTTCGTCTTTAATATTCACAGCAAGGTCAATTATTCATACGTCAAACATCAATTACATCAGCTTTGACTCAGTGCCTTTGTGTAGTTGTTACTTTTTCCACATGGATGTCTTTTTCTGAGTGCTCCCATTTCCTTCCACGTCCCACAGACACACTGCTTAGGCCCGATATCGTCCCTGCTGGTGTGTCTTATCGACCTCTGTCCGTGCCCCGTGCCCTCTGCCTTTCGGCCCCCGCCCGTCACCACCCCTCAATGCTTTCTATAGAGAAGGCCAAGATGCACAAAACGTGCTTTACATTTGAAATGTAATCCAATGGCCCAACTCTACCAAAGCACTATACAACCATGTCTTCTCCAGCTGGGTGACACTGTGCAGAATTTTTAACAGGCCAGGAGTTGCGTGAAAGATTGAGGTTGCGTTGCAAACCCAGCCCCCATGCGCCGAGGTTGAAGTAAGAAGGTTTATTTAAATAAAATAACACTCCAACACTCTGGAGCTGTCGGTAGGCCGTTTTATATCCCAGGAGGAAGGGTTTCCATTGCTGGTTTGGAGGCTGCGCTGTCCTTGGCTGGACTTCGGAGTTGAAGCTTCTCAGCCACAGCCCTGTGGTCAGCCCCCACCGCTTCTGAGACACTTCTGAATCCTTTTTCTCTAAAAGACATTCCAAACCACGGTTATTTTTTAAAAGCTTGAGACGTGGGAAAAAAGACACTTCCTAAAAAAAAATTGTAAGTATTCTTAATTCATATTAATGATGGCAAATATACACTAAAAACTAACCTCTCGGGAAAAGGCATGATCAAAAAAAGACCTAACCTAAATTTGCATGAATTGTATGCAGATTAAGGAAAATTGACGGACTGTGGCGCAACCACTCACTGTAAAAGCTGCTCCAACTCCCGTTTGATCCTAGTGACAATGGGCGGGCCTTGATATGTAAACGCCGTGTAAAGCTGAACCAATGAAGCTCCAGCACAAATCTTATCCAGGGCATGCTGTCCACTGGCTATGCCTCCGACCCCAATAATAGGCACCTTCCCTATAGGGGCAGAAGACAAACAACACTGAGGGGAGGGGAGATTTGCCATGGCAACACACAATTCTGTATCAGGACCAGTGGTCAGCGTCATCAGTAAGCTAAATGTGTACCTTTAGTTAAGCAATACATCTCCCGCACCGTGTCAGTGGACATATCCCTGAGCGGCTCGCCACTTAGCCCCCCGACCTCCACCTGCTGCGGGTCCTTCAGTCCCTGGGGCCTTGAGACGGTGGTGTTGGAGACTATTAGCCCATCTACCCCGAGCTGCATCACAGACACGGGGCATAAAGAGGTTCAGCACTATTCGGTAGAAACAGAATCAACACATCACACATGCATGTCCCTATTCAGTCGTCTCAAAAATCCCATCACTTTTTTTTTTCTTGTTTTAAAACCGTGTGAGTTACAGTCAGGGAAATCGACAAGAAAAAGACAGATTTGGGTGCTTTAGATTATTTAGTCAACGCTATGGATACACTTAAAGCATGTTAAATTTAGTGCGCATCTCAAATTAATATGACGGTTATATGCACTAAGTTCCTTGGTTTGCAAGCCTTCCAGATTAACATCTTTTTCAGTGGAATTCTAGAAATCCTGTGGGTGTGGATTTCTACAGTGATTTGTGCAACTCAAAATTATACATGCATACTGATAAGTCATCGGTAGAGGATTTATCACCAAACTCCTCAATAATGTGATCAAAGTCAATATTGTAATACAATATCGCTTCAAAAAGTGGTACCAATGTCGGTGATATTATCTGAGCGCTGAAGTAGCTACCTGCTTTATTCATGTCCGTATTATCTCTGTGGTGTTTCTTTCTTACATTTGCATGAACCCTCAGTCCTCTTCCTCACCATGTCTTTTTCTTTTAAAAGAGCAGCACTGTGATTGAATTTAGCTAGAGAAACACAGAACGCTGCATCTCTTGCCTAAATTAATGTTAAAATAATAGTAATGCCACTTTAAAAAAATAAAATAAACGGATCGTTTGAAAACCAAACGTGACCAATCATTATCATTGTTATCTAGCTTACATAAGATAGTTAACATTGCGTTACAGCTCCAGGTATAAACAGCTATCTAGCAGGCTAAAAATAACATTAAAAAAATGCAAAAAATATGGCTACAAATTTCAGGCAAGTAACATTACTTGCATCCTATTATGTATTCAAACCTTATGTATACATAGGCTGAAGCTGCCTACACGTGGTATGAATTTTATTTAACTTGCGGTAACACTGGAGGCAAACCATCTAAACTGTGCATTACTAACTTATAATTAAGGGATGAACGGGGTAGACAAGAAGTTAATAAACAAAATCTCCCAATTAGTTTAATTACTTCACCTTCCTCCTGAAGGGAATGAGCAGCGCGTGACTTGTGGGGAGGGCATCACTTCAATTGCAGTTAGCTCACTGTAATTAGTAGAGTATCAGGAAGTGTGTGTGTGTGTGTGTGTGTGTGTGTGTGTGTGTGTGTGTGTGTGTGTGTGCACGCAATGACCTCAGCGATGACATCAGCAATGTCCTGCTTGTCTTGGGTAGTGAGGTCAGGAGCGATCTTAACCAGGACAGGTGGCCGCTGCTCACATTGAAGGTTGTCCCGATCCCTCAGCACCTGCGCCACAGTTGACAAGACTTCACCCACACACGTTTAAAGAGGAATAAATGTTGTAGACTGACTGCCGTGCCTCATGCAAGATGAATCGCTCCTGTAATAGTGTGTAATCACTGTCTCGAGATCAACCCATTCTCAAAGTCAATGCATTTAACGCCATAACCTTGATGTGTCATATACGTTTGTAATTAATAAGCGCATGTGTGTTTCTTGGGGTGGGTTGGCATTGGAAGGTTTGATCACCATCTACCCTGTAATTATTTCTAGAAATGAATAGGGTTCAAGCAGCAAAGCGGCTGGAAATCTATTGTTTCTGTTGGTGTTTCTTCTTCCGCAAAATTATCATGCAGGATTTATTACAGTGATATAGCGGTACGCAGTAAATACAGGCTGTGAACTCTCGACACTGAGTTTAAGATGAGTGTACACCTTTGTGCCGTTCGTTGCGTTTGGATGATGAAGACAACTGTTGAGAAAACAGGAGTGGCTCCATGAAATCAAACCCCTTTCTTAAGCAGAGACAGAGGTAGAGTAGTACATGATCCTCACTTTACTGGGAAGGAGTAGGACTGAACTCTCTCCGTGCTTTAGTGACTTTCTGCAGTAAAAAGCTGAAAGGTCCTCACCTTCTCCAGAAGGCTACGCAGCTCCTCCTTCCCCTGCAGGTCCCTCAGGCCAGGGGTGTTGGGGCTGCTCACGTTGACCACCAGGTAATCAGCCAGAGGTCCAAGCGTCTGCACCCCCTTCGAAAAATCGGCCGCAGCATCCCGAGACAGCTTGTTCTTTCCCAAGTTGATTCCCATGGGGTGGCCGGCTGGGAGAGCAGAACGTCGGTGTCGTTTCACATGCCTGGTTCAGTTACTCTTTAAAGCTCGAGAAAAGGCTAGGAATGCGAGCACACCGCAATGGTTGAGCGAATTCATTATTTTTCAGAACCACAAGATTAATAGAAAAAGGTATTCTCAACGACTGGGGAGGATAAATCTTTCAGATTATTTAGCAAATACACGTCCCAACCGGGACAGCTGACAAATTGCTTTGCTTATCTCTTTACTCTTTACTTTTTTTTTTTTTTGCAGAACAGCATTTAATTATGATTATTTTTTTAATTCTGGCCGTTCTAATCCAACAGAGGTTTTACCATCCGCTGTTTAATGGAGTATAATAGCAGGAAGAGCGTTTCTTGGGATGGGAAACGTTTTAAGAGTAATACAGTGTGGATTTCATAGAATAGTGATCTAATATAGGTCAATTGAGATTTATTGTGATAAGGACGTAAAATATATCGGACTTAGAAATAACCAATTATTAGACACAAGGGAAATTAGCTGAAACTGAGATGGGTGATCACTAATGAATGGGAAGAACCTGGAAATGAAGAGAGACCGTCCTATTTTTCAACCAGGCTTCAGTTAGGAGTGTAAATGTATTACCTTGCGTTAGCGCTGACTGCGTTCCCTCCCTCGACTTCAGCCTTTCCTGGACCGCCGCTACACCACAGCTGTTAAATCCATACCTTTACACGCACAAAACACACACGCACAGGCACGTAAAAAAGGCACACAGCGAACTCTTCATCAGAACCAACTCTGCCAACTTCCGCATGGTCAAGTAAGTTTAGCGCTTCATTTCCGTAACAAACTGCTTTGCCTTTTACACCACCATTTCCCCCTAAACACCAGTGTCTATTCAGACTGACTGAATAGCCTATTTCAAAGTCTAGGGCTAGGCTGACTTTCAGCTTTGAATGAACAAAAAAAAAAGAAGCTTTTTAACTAGGCTCTTTGCATTTGCCCGTGTAATTCACCGAGTCCCTTACAACTTCTAAAAGCGGGTTTAATCATCAACTCTGAAGTGAAGACAAGGATACGCAATGAAATATTCTTAATTTAATTTCAGTGTCTGGCCTTCGTTTTTCGTTTATACATAAGTATTTTATAACATTTTCCTAAGATTCTGAAATTGCAATTAAGAGTTCTACAGTTTTTAAAAATGCATAACACATGCTGATTAATGCATTTGGAATCACAGTGCAAATTACTGCAGCTACATCAGGTGTAGAGTATACTGAACACCATCCTCCACATTTAGACAGTACCTGTTTATCACTGCCTGGTCAGGGGGCAGTCTGAACACTCGCGGTTTGGGGTTTCCTTCCTGGGGCAGAGGTGTGACTGTCCCCACTTCCACGAAGCCAAAGCCAAGGTTGTACAGCCCGTCCACGGCCTCCGCGTGCTTGTCGAAGCCGGCTGCAATCCCCACCGGATTCCGAAACCTACGACCCAGAACGTTCACTTCCTGAGGCGGCACACACACACACACACACACACACACACACACACACACACACACACACACACCAGGATGAGACCTCCCAATTAATGATAAGGTCAGTGCGTAATAATAATAATAATAGTTCAAAATATGATTTACGGAATAGTGTCGGTCACCCTCACACAAATCAATTATTATTCATCACTCAGGCTTTCAGATCCTCAAACTAACCAATGAAGCTGGGTCCTGGTATCTACTGCGTGGTACCAGTCCTAGACTGATGAGCCGCACCGCCATCACGTGGGCTGTCTCTGCTCCCACAATCCTTTGCAGCACAGGCATAAGTTGATTGGCGTAGAAGCGCTCATCACCCACTGCTGTGAGGTAGGACACAAACAAAAGCCCCCCGGAGCCTATAACTTTTATAGCTTCTTTTAGCCGCCTCTGCAAAGCAAAAAAAACAAAAACAAAATTTAAACTACGTTTTACTATATCTCGCAGCATAATGAAGACCTCAATTTTATCATACATAACAATTTATTAAGTGGTAGGTTACACTAGTGGTCAAGCATTGGTTTCCTAATTTAAGTTATTCAACAGTAACTCGTATGAGTTTAAACACAATCATACTAAAGTGTTTTTGTGAGTTGTCCCTAAGGCACGTGAAGCATGTACGACTAGCCGATGCACAGTGAACAAGTTAAAGGCTTTCTCTACGTATTCAAGCATATTTATACTTCACTTCAAGATATTCGGACTCTATATGAAAGTGGTCATAACATTCAAAAACGGTAGACTAGCCGAGTACTTTAAAATGTTGCATTACCTTCAATCCCGCCATTGCTTACATCACATTGATGTATGATTCCCACGTTGAAAGTGAACTGGGTCGACGTCCTAGAGAAGATCTCGCGATACGCTATCACACCTTAGCAGGGAAGTAATACACAGCTGTTTAACGTCAGTATATCTTCGCATCTGAAAAATGTAAAAAACGATTAATTACGCTATCAGTTCAGAAGCCATATAGATTATTTGAGATTAACGCGCTAGTTGATAATGGCTCATGGAAAGTACTAATTTGTAAATTATAACGTTTATTACATGCCCACGACACTTAGTTTCATGATAGAGTTTGTCAATAGCGCTTATGAAACCAGTCTATGATACGAAGTGGGTAGACCGACTTACATGTCAAACACGACACCAATATTCACGGATTCCGAAAAGTCACGACGTTAACGACTATGTTTAAAAAATGTTAAAATCTTGTTCAACTTTTGTGAAATGGTCGAGAAAGTCGATTCCCCGTTTGACCAATCACGAAAGAGAAAAGCGGCCTTTGATTCCTCTCGTTCTGTGGGCAAAAAAAGCGTTTTGTCTCCAACTTAATTGTTTTAAGGCTGTGGAAATTAAATTCATATTAATTAAATGATAAGTTTAGGAATTTAAATAACTAAATTATAAGTCAAGATGACTATTTATTAGGAAAATAATTATTTATTTTGAGCCCCACTTTAAGTCAGTGTAAGTATGACATTCATCCAGTCATTAGTTGCATCGACATAATTGATGCAATCCAAAAACATTTAATCTCAGTTGAGACATAATTCCAGTATGCGTTCTTTCTTTTTTTTTTTTTAAATCAAATCACATTTTCCCCGTATTGGGACTTAGATACTGTAATTTAATTGCACACGATAGATAATGCTATAAAATGAATATATTTTTAATGTACAGGTTGAAAATAAATATTTAATAACTTTTCCAATAATGACTGACTTTTATGCATGCCACGTTCACTGAAAAACTGAATTTTAAAATTAAGTTCAATGAATAAGAGTTTTGGGTTTGATATAAACGGAAGATTTCTTGACTTGGTATTTGTTTCGCTACATCTGTCCAACATTTCAGGGTGAAGCCCTACCTCCAGTGGGGGGGGGGGGGGGGGGGCGCCGCCCCCGGGCCGGGGGCGGGGGGGGGGGGGGGGGGGGGGGGGGGGGGGGGGGGGGGGGGGGGTGGGGGGGGGGGGGG
>JAOYSI010035466.1:17250-33363 GCA_025775065.1 Hiodon alosoides
CCCCCCCCCCAAATAAAAAAACTGACATTTGTACCCAATTGACCTGCTGTTGGCTGTGATTTTGTCCCATCTGTTCAGTCGCAGTGCTCCTCTGCTTTCTAGGACTGTGAGCATGAAACTGCAAGCAGTGGCAACCACTTCTAACACACCTGACCAGACACCTGAACACAGTCTGGTGAGAATGTTCAGCTGCTGTTAGCTTATGGTTCCCATATGGTTAACCAAAGCACCATCCATAGCAGTGTTTTAAAGTTAGTACAGTACAGGCCATACCACATTGTTATTGTCCGCAGTGGTGACTAAAAATTAATCATCCTTTCTATATCAGAAACGCAATGCTTCTGCAGCACAGGAATGCTGTCGTGTTTGTCACGGTGGGGACTGTATGTTGTGAGTGATGAAGCCTGAACACCTCAGGACTATCTTCAATTTTTTCAAGGAAGGCCACAATGGTGGTTTGAACATTTTTAATTAAAAAAATATGTAATTTTTTTAAGTGTCTAAATGGGAAAATGTGTTTCAGTTATGGTTTTCCACTACCTTGAATTTTTTAATTTATCAGCCGTTATCCAGAGCAACCTGAAGCAATGAATTTGTCGTTTTTTTTTTCTTTTTCTGAAAGCGGTGAAAAATTCTTTACTTTTTGAATGACTGACTTAAAACGTAAAGTTATGAGAAATATGTAAACCTTTTCCCGTTTCTGTAAACAACACCATCCCCGCTCGTTTCTCTCCAGTGCTGACCTGTCTCTGCGCTAATGACCTTTCTGCTCCCCATGTCAGTTCTGTTTATGCACGCTACTGGTATTGCTTCTAGGGCTCAACATCGGCCCCGTTGAGTCACAGCAGTCTGGAGGCCGTTTTATGACAGCTGAATCTTTTCCCAATTTGAAAGAAGACGGTGAGATTTTTTAGTTTCTGTGACTCCATACTTGGCGCTACGTCAATAAAAGTACGGTCAGGTGTTTAGCACAACAAGCCATTATGGATGAAATTGATGGGTTTTACAGTGTTCTAGTGAGTTACAGAAACTGACTGGCTGAGTTGTGTTGGGGGGAGTTCCTCGGCTGGGCAGAAACTTGTCAGACAGTTTTTCATCAGAGCAAGAACATTAAATCAGACTGTGAGAGTGTGATTAGAGGGTAAGGATCTGGGTAGAAGATGCTTCTTCACAACTTTATATCATTGTTTCTCAGAGAGACTAATGACACTTTTCATCCCCTCTTTAGTGCATTGGTACATCAGCTGTTTTTTTCCATTTATATGTCAACCCCCTGTAAAGCACCATGATGAGAGATCTGGCCCAGTCTCCAGGGTCTGTGGAAGAATGCTGTAACCATGCAGCCTGTACCTGCCCTCTAGTGGCCGTGATGATACAAACAGCTGCTTTTATAAATACTAATGTAGGTTTGTCATTTAACTGATGTCATGGCAAAATAAAATACGGAAGATAACCGTTTGGGAATCGTTCCTTTATTGTACTTCTAAAATCTAGATTATAGGTGTGATAGTTATTCAACCGTCAGTTATTGGAGGCAACTCTTTATTGTCAATACCAAGTTTTCTAATTAGAATCAAACACTCAAAATATCTATCACACTTCAAAAGAGGATGACTATTCTGTAACAAGGATTTTCAAAAGAAATAATGTTTAAGACCCAGAGACCTTCCAGGTGATCAATATATCTTTAGTGTATTGGTTAATTATTCATCAGAAACGTTATCAGAAAGCATTATCTTCGCAAAATTGCACATCACAACTGCTCCAGCCTAACAAAAATATTGTATACGTCCCAAGTGAATAATTCAAAATCAGCTCGTAGAACTAATTTGAACGGATCGTCTCTATAGTGAAGACGCATGGTACAAGTATAAAGTGTTGTGTAAACATACATTTTAAAAAAAGTCACTTGGCCAGTTCTGGATGTGAAAGGCCACCAAAGTCTAAGGCAAACTCAGCCTAGTGCACTCAATTCAATTACCTATGAGAGGTACTACACTCAGTACACAGGTAATTGGCATTTTCAGCCATCTATGTTCTATATGATTAAATCATGTTTACTATATTAAGAGAAGTATGAATGATTTTTAGCCTTTGTTTTATAGAAATATTAAAATCATACGGTGAACTTGTATCAAATAACGACCTGTCGACTCATTTATTCATAATTATTCAATCAGGATATAGTTTTCCCATTACTTTTAGAAATTAAATATGGAACACAGGTTTTAAAAATTCAACACAAAAAAATTAGTAAAAGCACTACATGAGGTCCATTAATTATTCCAGTAAATACATATTTTAAACCCAATTCACCATTCAGGCCTGTCAGTAGCCCCAAACTGGTATACTAGCCTAAGAAGCCTTTAAATCTTTCCTCACATTTTACACTGAACACACACAGTAAATCTAGATAATCAGGTATACAAGATGTGCTGAAAGCATTGTTAATGACACTGAATGAAGCAGGTACCAACTCCACCTTTACAAATCCCAACCAAAACCTCCAATTTATAACATTTAACTTTTAACATTTCCGTTTGTTAAAATCCTTCAAAAATACAAATTAACTGAATTTCTTCATTTGAAAGATGTACCTTTTATCAAAGGTCATCGAGTACTGGCCGGCCTATTCCGAGGGACAGCATCTCAAAGCCAGATGTATACGAGTACAAACTGAATATTAACAGATTGAACAACGAAACAGTCTGTGTTTAAAAACTGATGGGGAGGGGAACACCCATACAGTACATTTAAGACAAGAGCAGGATCTGTCACACAAGTTAAGCTCTTCATTGAGAAAGGTGTTTTTGTTTGCACCACACTCCATGGTGGTATCTGCATGCTGATTTAGGCTGTAAAAACCACAGAAGATATTTATTTACACTAAATCTACAAAGGCCATTCATTCTTCATCGAAAGTGCTTAGAAAAAGCTGTTTTTTTTAGACTGAAGTAACTTTAATTTAAAACTTCCCTCCTTTCGGCACCTCAAGTGTTTGTGATCAGTGGAGTGATTAGTTCTAAGATCAAGGATTCCGTATCCGTCCTCTGACTTAATGTGTGTAACGTTGCAGAGGTAACACTGGGAACAGTTATAAAGAGTGAAGAAGACTTTACTGCGAGAGTTCATAAACTAACGTGACCACGGCTTTTTCCACTCGATTAGTGTCAACGGAGCAATCCGTCCATACTGCCGAGTTAGGTTTTCTTCTTCAGCTCTTCAAAGCGCCGAGACAGGTCTTCGAAATCTATGTCATCTGAGGGCGCCGAATTTCCGCCGAAGGAAGCCGTGGGGAGTGTGTCGGGAACCGAGGGTAGCTCAGGGAGGGTGGAGCCGTCGTTGAAGTAGGAGGGGCCAGGGCCTGGGGATATTTTAACATGATTATAGCACACTCAGTCCCAACAAGGTCTTTGTGGTCTTGATTTTATGGGTAACTACATAAAACTACTATGTCGGGGACTAAGACTTTGGCTTGGTTGTTGTAAATTCACTTGGAACAGATTATCATTTTTTGCTTTTATCTTACAACATAAAGATAACGTTGTGAAAAACTAATTAAGACATCGAGCTTACCAGACGCCTGAGGAGGAACAGAGGGTTTGACTGACGGCCCGTCAAGCTAAAAAAACAAAAACGCACCATTTAGATGTGGAAAAAAAAAAAAAAAACGAAACAGAGGAACAACATCAATAAGTCAATGCAGAAACTCTAAGAATTGGCTAGCCTTCAAGTCATAGCGGGTAATGTTTGTGTTTATTCTAGGGTTAATGTGCACCGTTTGTCTTGCTTCACAAAAGTCGACACTAATGGCCTGCTAATGTCTAACCCAACAAGAGTACTGCTGGAGAAAGTTTTGCTATGTTTCATATGCCAGTCACCCATTTGTGCAGGCTCCGTATTTCAGACTACTTGTGTGAACTGTGCACGCTGGTATTTCCAGTTGTGACCTTCACCTAAATGTTCCTTGTCTACAGTTTAACAATCAACAGAAAAGGGTTTTTTTTTTTTATACTGTCAAGATCATCCAACTGTAAATCTTCTCAGGAAATTGTAATAATGTTTGAACACAATTGGAGACAAGGGTGGCACGAAATTAGAAAGGTTAATGAGCATAAATCTAAAACTGTCAAAAGAAAGAGCTAGGAAACATCTTGAGTCTAATGGAAAGGCATATTGAGAATGTTCTGTGAGCAATAACCACGTTTCAAGCAAGTTCTGGTTTCCTGGTTACACAGAGACACTTCGAAGACAAAGCAGGCATGTGTGAACTGTAACAAACTGCCTAACCACCTGTGGGAGGCAAGGTACTCTGACTTACAGACTCATAGCTGGGGGGACAGCTGGGCAACTGGGGTGGCTGGCCTCCTCTGGCTGGAGGCTGGAAACTAAAGCCATCGAATGGGCCGTTCATTGGCTCCTGGTGCAACCCCAAAAAAGTTAGTATTTCTACATATTCCACACATGAAACGCATAATTAAAACCAATTTGACACTGTTCCACTAAGGAAAAAGGGCATTCTTACCGATCCTTTTGGAGGTGGGTAGTTGAAGCCAATAGGCATAGGCATAGGCATAGGCATGGGCATGGCTGCAGATGGCGCAGTGAACCCGCCGCCCCCTCCACCTCCGCTCCCTGGCTTTTTGCTGTCAGAGTTCACGTCTATGAGATCAGTCTCCTCGCCTCCACAGACCTCGGGCTGGCGGAGGAACAGACAGATCATTAAGTGCAAACAAGAAATGGACAGCAGGACAGTGTGCAGTTTCAGGGGAATACAAAAGCAGGTTTTATACGGCCAGTTCCTCTTACCCTGACCATGGCGTCGGCCTCATATGGCACGTTATAGTTTTTTGCAATCTCGATGAGGTAGCGCTCCACCAGGATCTTGGGAGGGGCTTCCACACTCAGTTTATGCATGAGCTGTAGTAGAAAGTGGATACAGTCCCTTGAGTGCCTTATGCAACTAACAAAAGCTTTTTAAATACCAAACGTGACTTCTGTAGGCTTACCCTGTCATTGACAGTCCCAATTTGGTTTGTCCTACACAGCTTGCCGTACTCCTTGCTGTATTTTGCACAAAGCTGGTCAGACACCTGAATAAAAAGCCAGCGCATACAATCGTTACTAAAACTTACGTCTGCGTTTTCAATGCACCAACCATCAATGTACTAAAATGTCTCCAAATTAAATCAATAATGCATTCTGCAAGCACTGCAAAGTACTTCTAGTGAATTACACTGTTTTTAATCCAGAGCAAGGCGTGTACTCACAATCTTGAGCTCAGCGACTTCAGACTGTAGGCGTGGGGCGGCCCAGATAAGTGTAGACACCGCTTCCTGCAGGCCAGGATCTAGTTCCCTGGGGGGAAATTCAGTCGGGTCAAGCAAGACGAGCAACAGATTACCCATCTAATGTTCCACCAACAATTCAGCATTGTGATAAATCTGGTTGGGAAATCTGGTCTAAGCCCAAATTCAGTCAGAGGTCTGTCAGGGAATTTTAATGAAGTTAACATCATTTTGTATTTATACTCTTCCGCTATAATCGGTGATGGGACAGAAGGGTGGGGGTATGAATTGGAAACAGCAGGTCTGCTCTCCCTCACTTCATGGACTGGATGAGACCAAAGCGAGCCAGCAGGAGGTCACAGTACAGTTCAAGGATCTCCATGGCTTCCACCAAGTAGTCCTCTCTAATGATGTGCTCCACGCGAATCCGTGCACGCTCATCTTTCCCCGTTGACAGGTAATCCGCAATTTCCTTACGGGCTTTCTGAGCTAGTTCGGCTGAGGAAGGGCAGGTGGGATTTATCATTAGAAAGATTAACATGGAAGCACAGGCTACAATTATCATACTAAAAAGTTCAGTCTACACTGGGAAATTATTAAAAAGTATTATTTAAATATTTTACAATGCAATGTAAATACTTTATACTGTAAGTACAGGGTGATTGTCCAAACAATAAACGAATTATGCCGTTGTGTGGCGAGTGAGAAAAGACGGAAACTCACTTTTCTTCTTCTCCAAGAGTTTTAGGCGGTTGATGACCAGGCGAAGATTGACTCGAAGTCTCTCCGCTTTGAACCCACCACCAAGCATGACGGATAACCTGTTAACGTGATAAATCGAGATTGACAAATCATTTTTGATGAGCTAACAGGCTATCTAATCACATGTCTTTTTTGTTGATGACAGCCCAACTAGTCAAACAGGATCTACTGGCTAGCTAGCAATGTTGGTGGTGCGGCGAATTACTGAGTATTCGAGGCTAAAATCCTAAAAATGCGAGAGAACTGTAATGAGAGCAATAATGATTTAGATCGGCAAAAACGGAATTTTCTGTTAAACATTTAATGGCCAACAAAACAAAAACAGGCTAGCTGGGTTTTACAATGTTTGCTTAAAATATTTCAAATTCCATACACAGGCAGGGTATTTTACCGAAATACGTTCAAAGGTAACTAAATGACTGACATTCGGAAGCTACATACCGCCTTTTCAAAAGGAAACAAAATCGCTAGATAATTATACCGTGTGCAAGTTTAACAACAAACATTACCTCGGTTTGGCTGCGAATATCTGATTTGAAGAGTGATTGTTGAGTATATTCTCTTCCGGGAAAATACGGTACGGCTAGTACGTATGACGACAACACTAAAGGGTAGCCGGGAATTCCCCCCCGCTTTTCTTCCTGTTATTCTTTCTGAAGTTGGAGCTAAAGTGCAAAATAATATTACTGTAATGTAATTTCAATTTAAATGCGTAATAAAAACGTATTTAATTAAAAATATATTAATTTATGTTGCTAATTAATTAAGCGCCTCAGTGCGCCAAATTCTCGTTTAATTAGCTCTAAATTTAGAGATTTAAAAATATATATTTTTATTGACACAGCGTACTAGCTGCCCAGAGGTTTAACCTGTAATGTTAGTGTACATGGAACAGTCGCACAGAAAATGTTATGGTATGAGACATTCAGAATATGGACAACTGTCATATTTTCCACTTTATAAATAATCTGTTCAAAATCAAATATACACCACATTTAAATTATTTAACTACTCAGTCGAAGGAATATTACACTACACGAAACCCGCATAAACGACCAAAACACATCAGTTGGCCCATAGGAAAACTTTGTGTTCCAATTAATTTCCTCAAGCCAAAATTGTATTTTCCGCCACTTGAAAGCTTTAATCTAGTAATTTAGAGCGGGTAAAACACGATGCGGTCGTTGATTGAATCTGATTTAGAATATAGTAGTAGCAAATCTGAGAAATTAGCACAAAAGTTTTACTGTAGGGGGCATTAGAGGGAAATTATACGCCTTCACCCTCTATACCCACGGTTTGGGCCACCCTCAAGATGGCGGGTGTTATAGTTCTATTCTACTTTACCGAGGGTGAAGTGTGTACTAGTGACAGTGTTGTTAACAAGGCAACAGCACGCACACTGGTTAAAGTCATCCGGGGAGCTGAAAGTCCGGAGTAACGTCATCCGGCGGCGACATTGGGGGTTTTGCCTGCTGGCTTTTGGGATGGTTAAAACTTGTCGTCTCTGATTCGATCAAAATTTTAAATCAAATTATCCCACAAAGAAACAAAAAAGACGAGCAGCGAAATCGCCATGCCGCGGAGAGGTAGGTGGAAGTCTCAAAGCCTAGTTTTATAATTTTGCCGAATATATGGGTAGAGTTTTTTTTGGTAAACCGAGATTTAGATTTTCGAAGTAGTACATAATCATTTCTGATGTAAATATCTGTCTGTGATGTTATGACAGCATTTGTCTTTCAACCAGGATGATAAAGCTTGCCTTTTACCAAGTTCTATACAATAATAAACTTGCGATGCTAATGTTATTGCTAATTTCCACTGTTGTGCTACGGGTTGTATCAAAGACGCTTGGCGCTCGTTCTTTCAATGTGATATGAGGATCTTTAAAGGTTCATTTTTAAAGTAGAGTATGAGATCTCGAAGAGTATGGGATTGCTATTGAGGTCCGTTTTGTCATTGGGTTAGGGTTAGGGTTAGCACTTTGACATATGTTACCAGAACGTGTATTTGGAGCAGTCGTAGATGATTTAAAGAAGGAAGTATTTATTGTTGAAAACAGTCTGTTGATTACTTGATAATTTGATTTAGGTAGCAAATGTAGATTGGGTCCGTAGTTAAGTTGTGTCCCCGTAGAATTGGGCTATTCGTTCTACATCTAAAATTGGACGAATTAAAGTTCTCCAAATGCGTTTCAGATTTATCAGAACAAAAGTGGCTCGAGAGTGATGGCTACGAAAAGATTATTGCGTAATCTTGATAAATCAGTTGTAATAATGGAATCGGCCCGAATACATGTCTATTATAACCCAGTGGCATGTTTTTAGAAGCGCAAGGGACTATACCACCATCTCAAAATTCATTGACTTTTTGCATACCATGCCTCGGAATTTATATCTGATTGATTATTTTTGTATTTTCGCACAGTTAATCCCATTTCAGCCTTTCAGCAACATTTTGTTCCTGCATACCAACACACCAGACATAAAGATGGGGGTGCTTTCTGATTACTTTGTGGTCACTGCATTTAAATGGAGGCATGTGAAATATAATGTTCCTTTCAGGCCACCACATTTAGAAATTTTCAGACAATGATGGGTTCACCTCAATGAATGTCATATCATAACAGTTGACAAGCAGAGACCCGAGAACACTGTTTCCTTGTATTTGGCTCACTGTAAGGTGTACCTATGCTTGACGTTGGATTTGATGACTCGGTGTACTCACGGCTATGGTGTCTGATCAGTCACGGACACACCATTTGTCTCCTGACAGGTGAGGCGGAAGGTGTTATCAGGAGGTTCTCAGAGCTGGTTACCGTGGTGCTACCCCACCTACTGACAGGCTCAATGCCCTGCGCAGCGCAGTGAGACGGCACCTCCTGGTCAGGACCACCATGAAGCCTGCCCACGAACGCAACCAGGAGTGCCTACCTCCCAAGAAGCGGGACCTGCCTGTGGAGAGTGGCGGCGCCGTGGGGGAAGGTGGGGGTGGAGCAGCAGAGGCCGCTTCCACTCACAGCTCCGGCTCCGCCAACAGCGGCCCCCATGAAGGAGGCGTGGCCGGGGATTGGATGAGGCTTCAGCCGGCCCTGCACTACGGCGTGGAGAACTCCGACGCTGTCGGCATACAGGTCGACCCATACGGCATGCTGTACAAGGTGGCCGTGCCATCCGTCACCTTCTCGCCTACCAGCCTGCACCCGGTGTTGAGCCACATCCCGTCTGCCTACACTCTCCCCTCCCCGCTCCTTCAGCATCCGGGCATTCCGTACCCTCCGCTGGGGTATGCCCAGATCCCCCACTCCTCTCTGCAGTTTGTGGGTTCCTCTTACACGCTTCCTTATGCCGTTCCTCCTGGCTTTGTCCCCAATCCCCTGATGTCTCCCCAGTCAGCTGTACCTCAGGCCCATCACGTTTCCCACCTGGTCCCGTGCGCTTCCGTCATTCAAGAGGGTGTGGTGGCCCCTCCCCCCCAGCCCCCGGGCTCCACCCACACGTTTGCTAACGTTGCGACGGCTGGCTTGGTGCTGTCGTCGGAGCAAGCCGCAGGGTTGCCTTCTGTTGAAGCCAGCCCCAGGGTAGCGCCGGTTGTGTATCGACACCCGGGTGCCAGAGCTGTGCCCACCGTCTGCAGAAACCCCCAGGGTGCCCAGCAGGAATGGGCAAACGAGATCAACGGCGGGGCGATGGAGCACGGAGGAAGGGGGCTGCAGCAGGAATCTGTCTACCCCTCCAGGAACGCACAGGTGCCCCATGGGGTGCACAGTTCCCCCACGATTGACCACCCTCATGACGGGATGCACGCAGTCCGCAGGCCAATGGAGAGGGGTTCCCCAGGACAGCGTTCCACTCCAGACACAGATCTTGAGGTGAGAAATGCTGGCTGTAATTTCAGAAAATCAGCTTGTCTAGTTGTTGAAAAGGACCACTCTCCTCAGTTTAGCGTCCAGTAGAGGTATGCCCGTCTTCCCTCTAAACGAAATTCCCTGTGAGACATAGGCCATTACTTTAACGGTGGTGTTTGAAAATTCAATTATTTTTTAAGGCCATATATAAATGTAGGATTGCATACTGACTTAAAATACACAATACAAAATGCGTACAAGAACTGGAGCCGGTGATTGGGTTACTCAACCACTTTTTGGTTGAAGCAATACATAAATCTACAGGAAATTGAATTAATGGTTTATTAGTCTAGTCTTGGGTCAATATGCAATCTTGGCTCAAAGTCAATATCATGTATCATGTAATTCAGCATTAGATTTTTACCGTCCCTGATGCTGATATGTAATGTTTCCAACAGAGCATTTTAAAGCAATTTCAGAGTTTTATTGCTTCCTAAAAATGAGTGATGTGGGGGTAGAATATTCTGTGCAGATGTACTGAAGGACTTCCTGTCATTCTGTCCTCACAGCGCTGCAGCAGAAGTTTCTTCATTTCCATGCTCGATTCCACTTCCTTCCTTATTGGCCGTGCACGTGTCCATGGTTGTGCAATGTGCCCTTAGTAACTGCTGGGAAAATGCAGAGATTTCTGTCTGGTTTGTGGTCCTACCACAGTCTGTGGGCTTTGGGTGCTAGGTGTGGGGGTGGAGTTCGTATGACTATTAATTGAAATTATTGTTGTCGTTTGTCGAAAACGAGTTTCATCCTTTTCACGTTTATTCTGCTTTAGTATGTAATAGAATTCCAGTTCAGATGGGAAAGGTAACTGAAGAGAGAATTCTTTCTTTGTCCCCAAGGTTCAGCGCGTGGTTGGGTGTCTGGCGTCTCCTAGCCGAGGTGTTATTGGGAGCCGGGGAGACGCGTCGTCAGACCCCCTCAACTTGTCTCAGGGGTCTCAGCGGAGCAGAGATGCACTGCGGGCAGCGGAGAATGCGTCTTCGGCAGGCCTGTCTGCACATGTAGCATATCAGGGTGGCGCCAGAGTACCGCCCCCTCATCCGCGGCCTCCGGAGCCGTCTGCCAGCCCCGGTGTGATGATAACCGCCAGCCAGCCTGTCCTGGTGCCCCTGGACCACCACCAGCGGCGCCAGCTGCAACATGCCAGCCTGCCAGCAGAAGAGACGACCGTTCCCCCAGCAGGGGACTCAAAAATCTCCCATCCTCCCGCGCGGTTGTGTCGCCTGGAGAGGGACACGGTGGACCCCGCGCCCCAGCAGCAGCAGCAGCAGCAGCAGCGTCGTCAGTTGCACCCTGACCCCGCCCCTCTCATCATCCAGGCGCCTCCCACTCCCCCGAACTCCTCCCACTTTATGAAGGGTGCCATCATCCAGCTGGCTACGGGTGAACTGAAGCGCGTGGAGGATCTGCAGACTCAGGACTTTGTCCGGAGCGCCGAGGTGGCTGGGGGTCTGAAGATCGACTCCAGCATGGTGGTGGACATCCGGAACAGCCCGCAGAGACTGGGGCTGGTGGCGCTCCACTTCAGCGTGGGGGAGCAGCAGAGCAAGGTGACCATCGACGTTCCCCCCGAGCACCCCTTCTTCGTCTTCGGCCAGGGCTGGTCCTCGTGCAGCCCCGATCGGACGGCTCAGCTCTACGGCCTGGACTGCCACCGCCTGCAAGTGGGCGACGTCTGCGTGTCGGTCACGCTGCAGAAAGCGCAGCAGCAGGCCTGTACCAAAGCCAAGCCCATGGCAGGCGCCATCTTCCAGCCCATGGGGCCTCCTGCCCCTCTGCACCTGAGGCCACAGACGCAGATCAGAGCAGACAGGACTCCCCGGGACGGAGGGGAGGCGCAGCCCGAGCGGGAGGAGGGGCCCAGGCCAATGGGAAGCGTGGAGCAGGGGGGCGTGCCTTCTAGGCCCAGCAAGGCCACGGAGGAGCCCGGCAGGAGGGCGAGTGGCTACCATTTGCCCTCAGAGGGCCAACTCCGGCAGGGGGTGGCCCCAGAGCTGCTGTCGTCGGCAGGCGTGGCCCCGAGGCGCTGGTCATCCCCCGGGTTCCGAAGGTATGGGGTCATGGATGAGGAAGCAGGCTGCCCCTCTGCCTCCCTCTCTAGCTCCTCACGACCCTCCTTTATCCCTCAGGAGGTGAAGTTGTCCATCGAGGGACGATCCAATGCGGGGAAGTAGCATGCTGCAGGAGACGGCAGAATGGAGCTATTGGGCTAGTTAAACGCTCATGAAGGACACCTGTGCTAACGCCGCACACGTCTGACTGGCCCGGAGATTAACGCCGCGCCGTTGGATCATTCAGGATAACACCTGGCTTTAATGCCGGTCGGTGACCCAAAGTTAGCGCAGTTACGGCTGTGGGGAAAATCTACCAAAGCTCACTTAGTTAGTTTCCTTCCATGCAACGGGTGGGATCCAGTGGCGTCAGATGTGGCTATCGTGGCTTTCAGTGAACTTTTAGCAGACACCATTATAGGTGGTGCACCAGACAGCTTGGTGCTGGGGTCCGATCCCTGCACAGCTTGTGACATGTTTATGGAACGCTGCTGTAAATAGCCGCGAAGCTAATAAAGGTCCCTCCATATGTATTTCCGCCTATGTATAGTATTTTACATGCAGTTGAGTAGCAGTTGTCTGTGAGTAGGAGTTTCTCTCAGGAGATGAAAAACAAAAACAAAAGGCTTCTACCCCGGCCTCTCTTTGTTGTCCCGCTAGGGAAGGAGAGCTGTTTGACTCCGCCTCCTGCAGCCCAGTGTGCACACAACGCCAATGTAGCGGCACCGCCTCAGTACCTCGAACCAGAACCGAGCATTCCTCCGATTGGCTCTTTACTGACTACTGCAGCCCCGTGTCGCTGACGCGGCCTTTAACCCTCTGCCTTAAGGTCTTCCCGCTACACCCACCAAGATCACACGCTCCGTTATGCTGAACATGAGGTGGGGAAACCCATTCCTCCAAAGATTGAAATACTGAGTTGACTATCGGTTGTGGGGTGGGAGGAGGGAGAGGGAGAGGGAGTGAGTGAGTGAGAGAGAGGGGGGCCTCTGAAATCCTATGAGGGCAGGATGGCTCAGTTGCCATTTAAAAAGCAATAGTTATCGTGGAGAACCAGGTGGAGCTAGTTTGAGCTTACTCCTGATTTGGTGTTTATTCCTCTTTGTTTTTATATGGATTACAATCCCAGTCCAGCATTAAACTCTTAAAATCCCCGCCGGGACCGGCTCTGTATCTGAAGAGTGACATGGTTTTATTGTCATTTATCTGGATTATTCTACTTTCTTCTTCTTATTTTTTTTTAAATTGCTGTTACTGTAGATTGTTAAACAAGAAATATGCAACGTGTATATATTTCTTATCTTTGGAAGTGGAGGAATTCAGTTTGAGGACTTTTATTTTGGCTGGAAAACAGACAAATGTCAGTCGTCATTTCGATATTCCTGTGATTCCCCAATGTTTTCTGTTCTCTTCCCCCTAGCCTGTACACTTACCAGTGACTCATTCCAAATGACTGGTGGTGATAATGTTTTACTGTGTGGATTTTCCTTTTTTGTACAGTAGAATTTATTTTTGGTAATCTGAGCGATCCGAGTTTCGTTATTTTGTGTGAAGGAAAAATGTTTTCTAGATTTAAAAATATGTTTTTAAAAAAAATTCTTGCTATTTTGCATTTTCACAAAGGTTTATATGAACAAAATAAGTGCAATTAGACTTAATAATGATCAGTTCTACTGCGAATAAGAACTTTAACACTTTCTCCTCCTGACGTTTCCTGCGTTGTCCCACTTGACGAGCGTTGTCGACGAGCTTCACACGTCCCCACCCCACATTGTCCGTGTTGTCTGGCTGTCGGAAAAGGTCTGGAGATGAGAAGATGACACGGGCCCTTTTCATTAGAGCGGCATCGAAGAGACTAGATTAGTCTGATTTTATTAAGTATTTAATTATTCCAAATATTAAGATAATTTCCTCTGACGGGGAATCCACTGTCTTTGTTTGTTTGTGCATATAAAGTAAGAGTAGTAACAGATTAGACTGTTCGTCTGAACGTTGATTAAACATTACTGTTGGTTCTTCCATAGTCTGTTTACCAGAACTCTTATACTGAGATGGCGACTGGCGGCCTGACCACAGCCTGAGTTGTACTGAGAGAGAGCGACTGGCGGCCTGACCACAGCCTGAGTTGTACTGAGAGAGAGCGACTGGCGGCCTGACCACAGCCTGAGTTGTACTGAGAGAGAGAGCGACTGGCGGCCTGACCACAGCCTGAGTTGTACTGAGAGAGAGCGACTGGCGGCCTGATCCCAGCCTGAGTTGTACTGAGAGAGAGCGACTGGCGGCCTGACCCCAGCCTGAGTTGTACTGAGAGAGAGCGACTGGCGGCCGTTTTTAGTTGCGTCATGATCTGGTGGAACTCCATTCAGACTGCTTTAAAAACGAACGCTCTTGCTGGATTTCTCCATTTTAAGATTGGAGGGGAAGTGAGGGAACAGCCTAATCCCAGACAACGACGGTGTTCATTATTTATGTAATGGGATGGTAGACTTTAGAGCTGTGTTGTAAGCTTTCAAAGTGTAAATCATGCATTATGATGCGAGTAGCTGTCAAACGACATTCTTGTAGGGTTCTGTGCTTAGTTTTGGGCCACCTGACCGGCATAGGATTTGTAAAAACATTAAAAACCGCTGTGCATCCCTGCCACAACACTAGTGTGAGCATACTTACGGAAAGCGGCGCTTTTATTTCGTCTTGGTTTGTAGACGCATTAGATATCCACACATTCAGGAAACCATTTTTCCCAAATAAGTGTTCTTGAGTCTTGCCTGCACCACCTCTTTCGTTTTTATTTTTGATAAACTTTGAATATGAGCATAATTTTGTGTGCTGGTTCGGAGGGGTAGTCGTTTTTGAGATGCGCCTTGAGAACCTGTTCATATTTCAGTGTCCTTAACAACCTGACACTCTTGAGATTTACAGTCTTATCGATTGGTTTGGGGCTGTCTTGAACCCATCCAGTCCGTTTTAATCCCTTATCTTAGAGTGTGTATGTAGTCAAGGTGAATGCAGTTGGCTTCTATCCCATACATTATGGGCCATAAAGACTGGAGGGAGGATTAATGGAGAGCGCATGCCGTTGCCCTTACCGCGTCTCGCCTGCCTGACTTTCGGACTGGAACACAAGACCTGTTGGGGTTAAGCCAGTGTCCCTTTCAAACGTAGCTACACGCTTACCATTTCCTCTTTTGAATGTGAGTAAATTAAGGCCGAACGCAACAAACTGTGAAGGTGTACTCTGCCCGCCTGGAGTGGCGTTGGCTGCTGTTCTGAAAAAGTCCGTCCCTGAACCAACTATCCAAACAAGAATCTCCTTTTGGGGGCTGAATTAAAAAAAAAAAAAAGTATCTGGCGCTGTAACCCTTCCATATTTAAATAATGTATATCAATTTAGTTTACTCCAAGTAGCTTCAAATCTTGAAATGACACCATGTCAGGATTCCATCTGGGAAATGAAATCTCGCTGTACTCCTAGAGGGCATTACAGAACACTAACTGTGATTAGCACAGCATAATCAATTTAGACTTCTGCCTCAGTCTAGCACTAAAACGGTCCAACGTAAAGGCTGTCACCATGCAGCCCTTAATGAATTGCACTAGGTGACTGTGTTGAGACTGGGGACACTCCCAGAAGCAATCAAACAAATGGCAACAAAAGAAAAATCAATACAGATTTCCTATAGATTTCACCTGCTTCCGGTGGTGCTTTTTTTTGTCTTATTCAGAATTCCTCAGTTGAAAGACTGGCAGAGGCTCGAGAGAGATGGCTTGTGGGCGGTCACTGAGGCCACTGGGGATATTCTTGTCCACAGCAGTACCATTTAGAACTCTTTGATGGGCTCAGGAAGTTGTTAAAAAAAGGCCGGCTGTGCTGTCAGGAGGGACACTCTGCTTCCTCACTCTCCCTGTATGTGCTGTCAGGAGGGACACTCTGCTTCCTCACCCTACCTGTATGTGCCGTCAGGAGGGACGTGCCAGTCGCTCTGCTTCCTCACTCTCCCTGTATGTGCTGTCAGGAGGGACACTGCTTCCTCACTCTCCCTGTATGTGCTGTCAGGAGGGACACTGCTTCCTTACTCTCCCTGTATGTGCTGTCAGGAGGGACACTGCT
>JAOYSI010035466.1:39494-49701 GCA_025775065.1 Hiodon alosoides
GGACCCGACACACACATTTTACACAGGAGGATAAGTTTCCCTCCTGACGGACACGACACACACATTTTACACAGGAGAATAAGTCTCTCTTCTCCTTCTCCTGACGGACACAACACACACATTTTACACAGGAGAATAAGTTTCCCTCCTGGTGGACACGACACACATTTTACACAGGAGGTTAAGTTTCCCTCCTGACGGACACGACACACATTTTACACAGGAGGATAAGTTTCCCTCCTGACGGACACGACACACACATTTTACACAGGAGGATAAGTTTCCCTCCTGACGGACACGACACACACATTTTACTCAGGAGGATAAGTTTCCCTCCTGGTGGACACGAGACACACATTTTACTAAGGAGGAGAACTCTCGCTTCTCCTTCTCCTGATGGACAGGACACACACATTTTACACAGGAGGATAAGTCTCGCTTCTCCTTCTCCTGACGGACAGGACACACACATTTTACACAGGAGGATAAGTTTCCCTCCTGGTGGAAACGACACACACATTTTACTCAGGAGGATAAATTTCTCTCCTGACGGACACGACACACACATTTTACTCAGGAGGATAAGTTTCCCTCCTGGTGGACACGACACACACATTTTACACAGGAGGATAAGTTTCCCTCCTGAGGAACACGACACACACATTTTACTCAGGAGGACAAATTTCCCTCCTGATGGACATGACAAACACATTTTACACAGGAGGATAAGTCTCTCTTCTCCTTCTCCTGACGGACACCACACACATTTTACATAGGAGGACAAATTTCCCTCCTGGGGAACACGACACACATTTTACTAAGGAGGATAAATTTCTCTCCTGACGGACACGACACACACATTTTACTAAGGAGGAGAAGTCTCTCTCTCTCCGGTGGAGAAGTCACATTTAAACCCACCAGGCCCAAAACGGGGGGCCAGTGAGGGCCTTTGATCACCTCCTTCAGCTCCCGCTCACGTAGGGCACACTGGCTGTTCTTCACGCTCATCTTGGTGTCACCGGCTGAGGAGCTGGAGGAGTCGTCTTCTGCAGGGTTGTCCAGATCGCTGTCGCTGTCCTCTACAGAGACGCAGAATCCTGTTATTTTTGTCAGCTAGGAGTTACGGTTCTTTACTAAGGTTTACTTTACTAATTTGGGCACATCCTAAAGATTAAGCAAAGATTGTCACCAAGACATCTTTTCGGGCACTAGCCTGCAATTGAAAAGCAATGAAGTTTTTTATTCATTGAACTTGTTTGTGTGGATAAAAGCAGAGGTAGGTTGATTATCGTTTGCCTGATGCTGGATGGTTTCTCAGTTGACACTGGGCTAGTCACGATGAATTACACTACTGCAGAAGAAACGAGGTAGAGACCTACTGATCTAAACTGATCGCGGGCACCATGCCTTATTCTTATACCAACAAGCCTCATCAACATTCGCTATAAATGTGAGTTTGGATCCTGGCTCTTGTCACACTCTGGGTGTCCGTTCCCCGAGCTCTGGGCCCTGCCCTTACCGGTCCCACTGTCTTGTTCCTCCAGCTCCTGGGAATTGTTGCTGTGGCCCTCGCTGTCCTCCATGTCCAGTGTGTGCTCAGGGGTTGTCATTCCTGCTGTGGGGAAAGGCCCTGCGGGCGGGAGGGAGTGGCTGTAACCTTTGAGTGACAGGGCAATGAGGTGCTGTGAGTGGGCAGCATGCTGGACATGATCATTAGGTGAGACGTATGGTCAGGGACTAAATATTCACCAGGGTGGGTACTGGCTTGCTGCAAAAATTTGACTAAAAACTGGCATACCAAGTGAGAAACACACTTAATAACCACTGTTTTCTGTGGAGGAACTCGATGTAACCCTTAGAACACTGAATAAAACATGACTACATTAACGGACCAAGGTATAATTTGCATTACAAACTCAGGACTTTATTAAATAATCTATATAACTTGCTATGCCCAGCTAGGATATTTAAATCTTAGTTTATAAATGATTACCCTCGTCTCTCCCCTTTCGTTTGGACAATTGTTTTAATTGTCTTAAAATGCCAAACGCTACATTTGGAACGGCGGCTGCTTTTTCACACATTTAAGTCCCACTGGAAAGTAAAAAAAAGGATATACTCAGCCTCATCACACCAGCAATACCTGTGTTGGCACATGCTATTTATTTAACTGCATATCGGGAAAAACCATTCCTGGGGTAATTGGTATATCACGCACAATCCCGGTTCATACCACTAAAACTTTCTCATCTGGGATTAAATATGGAACTTTATGGCAATGCACCAGAAGCAGCTCGCGTACGTGGACTCCCGTCTGCACAGCGTGTCCTGCTGCGGTCCCAGGGGAAGCAGGCTTCATTCCACTGCCCGCCTGTCTGCAGTCTCGCCTGCCTCCGTATCGCCACCCTCCAGAGACGGCCCGTATCCGATCTGCCAGCCGCCCGCCCCTTCCTTCCTTCCCTACTGCCCGCCCATTCTGCATGTCTCCCTTTCCGCCACTGAAGCACAACTCTCCTGCTGCAGAGCACAACAGACGTCCTGACAAAATACTCTGAACACCTTCCGTCTAATTCACATTTCTGCATGTCTCCCTTTTCGCCACTGAAGCACAACTCTCCTGCTGCAGAGCACAACAGAAGTCCTGACAAAATACTCTGAACACCTTCCGTCTAATTCACATTTCTCAGGTCACCCTTGTGTTCTTTGCCCCACCACGCTCTAACTCTCCAAACTTCCCCCTGTCCCCGGGGCTTGGGCCTTATTCCTTCAATGACACCGGGGTCCGTTCTCGCCACCTCACAGGAGTAATGATGGAGTAAGTTTATGCTGCAGCCTTCAGCTTTCCGTTTAGGTTGTTTCCCGTTTACACGTGGTCTTTCCCTGTTCTTTCAATATTTGACGAATCTTGGTTTACAGTGCTCATTTATAATTCTGAATGACTGGAGAAGAGTGGCTTGGTGGTGTAGTCTTTTTTGCTGTCATTCAAGGCTCAAGATTTTTCCTGTTACACTTCAGTAGTGAGACTAAGGTGTAAACTGTGTATGTCTTTGTGTATATATATATACACACACACACACACACACACACACACACACCTCAGTGCAGTAGTATTCATTTGGTCGGAACTACAGTAGTGACGGTCTGGTTCAGTGGCGCAGTCAGTGACTACTGTGAAAGAGAGACCCATCCCCCGTCTAGCGCTCTGTCTGTACATCTGTCTCATTCTCCACTCCCTCCTCCACTCTGATTTTATCACTGTGAGTCTGTGTGTTTGCAGGCAGGAGGTGACGCAGTGTCTGACTGAAACCAGACAAAGACACCACCAAGTCATTAGACACAGAGACCGAGAGAGAGAGAAAGAGAAAGGGGGGAATGAAACCGAATAAACCAGACAAAGGCAAAATACCAAAACTCCACTTAACCCCCCCCCATTGAGTTGACTTGTAGAACCGACGCCCCCACCTATTCCCCAACACACACTTGGGTTTCTTCAGGAAGTGTTAGAGGTAGAGTTCTAGGGCCACAGACAAGTGGTTTGTTATTCAAGAAAGCACAGGAATTAATTTATCTCTAAAAGCAGTGGTTTTTAATCCTGGCCTTGAAACGCCCATGTGTATGCTGGTTTTTGTACCAACCAAGGATCTCGTTCAGAATCAATTAAGCTGTTAATTGAACAATTTTGACTTTTTCCTGCTGCAAAAGCTTGGCAAAGAATTATTGTGGAATATGTGTGTTTCAAAGTGGGGGGGAAAAGTAATGGCATTTCCCTAAACCTATTTTGTTTCTCTTAAATTTGTGATTTTATTAAAACAAGATTGATTAGAATTTTAACTGATTTTAACGAACTTTTTAAATCTTTATTCCTCAAGGTACAAATTAACAAAAGTATATAAGAGAATAGGCGTTCCTTTTATCTTTTATATTTAAAAAAAAAACTTCTATCAGATAATGCTGAGGCCAGTTTTCAAACAGCAACTTAATTTAAAGAAATGTTTTGGTGCAAAAACCAGCATAAACAGAGGGGCCCCAGGACCAGAATTAAAAGCCAGTGTCTTAAAGGAGAAGTGTAGCAGTTCGCAGGGCAAACGGTCCATGAAAATTATTTTCTATAGGTTTGTGTAGTTACCAAAAAAAAATTAGTAATGACTTCAAACTTCCATAAAGTTTTGCGATAGAATCCGTTCAATTTATGTCTGATCAGCCAGGATCAGGACTGGATATTGGCAGTAATCTAGGGAAGTTCATTTGAATCTGCAACAAATTGACTCACCCACTCACTTAGAGAGGAAAATCGTAAACCACTTATTCAAATTCAGACAGATGTCTGGATAACTTATAGCAGTAGTTTGTGAAAGATAATACACGGACAAATATCCTAGCACTGACATAAACAAAAACACATTGCTGATGTGAACCTGATGACTTAAATATTACATGTGTTTGAAGGGACACTATTTAGGTGAATATTTTTATAGCAGAGTTAGGGTTAACGTAATCCAGTAAATTGTAATGACATTCGACATTGTCACCTTAGATGCGTGGGAACCGTATTTGACACCAAAAATATGAGTGCATAATTTCGCCAGCGGGGAATTCGCATACAGGCGAAGTAATGAATGAAATTAACTAAATCCTTAAATTGTAGTACGCAAGGTGATATCTGATTTTTCAGCCTTAACCGTAAACATAGTTTCACTACTTCTAAATAAAACTCAGGAGTAGCACTCGGCGACAGGTTTAGTTTAAAACTATAATTAACATGAAGGAACCTAAAACGCAGGAATAATGGATAGCTGGACATGTCAGCCAGTTGGTCGACTAAGTTGTCAGAATGAAAACAACAAAGCACAATAAACACTAAATCAAATAAAATAGCGTGTACAATACCTGAGATACCTACAATTAACTTTGAAGGGGTTCGTCTGTTTTCGCCTGGACATATTATCATCTACTTCCAGTTGGAGAAAACACTCGAATATCCTCGTTTTTCCGACAGACTTGAATATTTTCCCCTTAAAACGGTTCCTTGTAAAGATGGCATTAAAGCAAAAATAAAAATGTAAAACAATTTAAATTACCCGTTGGTAATCGCGTTTTGGTAGTTATCTACCTACATGGTGGTGTCCGTGGTTAGCTAGCTAGCGATTAAAATGATTGTGGAAACCTTTTTAATGAAAATATACTTATTCAGTTACTAAACATAATTACTATGTTATATAATTAAACGGCAGATACACAATGTTAAGGTCGACCGGTCTGAACACATAAAAAAACCTTCTAAATTAGATAAATATCCTGCCCGGGTTCAGATGTTCTTCGCCGAGAAGACCCGAGTGGCACCGAGTCCTGTGACTGTCACCGTTACTAACGCACTGCATACACCACCGAAGCTCACTCAACACATAGATGGTCGATTTACTTCGAAAGACTCGCCGAAAGGAGTTGTGGGATGTACTGCAATAAATCGTTGGCGGACATACAGTGGTTCCCGAATCTGGTCCTGGAGGACCCTTTTGTCTGCAGGGTCCCCCCCACCCCAGCTGAGGTACCATATCTACTTATCATTGTTAATCTAGTCCCCTTTCTTAGTTTTGAACTTTATAGTTATTTTAAGAGAGACTACCTAGATGGATTGAGAGTAATCACTATTGATTATTTCCAATTTTTCTAATACAATTGCTTTCTCTCACTTTTAACAACACCGGCTAACGATGAATCTTGACAAATTTTACAGTTTGGGGGAAAAATACTAAAAAATGTTTTTCTAAAAGGCGACCTTATAATTTTGTGTCACAAATGGGAATTAAGTACATTGGTGACCCACTCTAGTCCAGGACTGGAGAGTATACAGTATTTCCTAACAAATAAATCAAGTAAATATCACTTAAGATATTGTTACGTTTACAGAAAATAAATTTTAATGAAAAAGTAGCAATATTAACAATATTCTTAGCAATATATTGTATGAGTAGATTCGGTCAGGTTTGGTAATTCTGAGCTGATTTTAAGGTAACATTTTTTGGTGGAACTTTTCACAAAAAACTTTAAAATTATGATTATGTAAATGTAAAGTTAATATTTGATTTCTTCTTTATTTTCATAAACTGAAATTATTTTCAAAAAGTTAACAATTAAACATTAAAATCAAGTTTATTTTTTTTAAGTATTTTGACCCCAGAATAATTTTGACTGCCAAAATAAACACAGACTTTTCAATATTTTTAAATTACTCAAAATTAGTAAGCATGCTTACTATTTTATTATAGATGCCATTCAAAAAATGTTGTAATCTAGATTTCACTTCTTTTTCTTGCGGCAGTTGTTTTTAGGAAAATGTAATTAGTTTGTTAGAAGTGTGCAAACGCCAAACCAGGAGATATGCACCCTCAAATCTCTTTTTCGAATGTGACCAATACAACAGAATTTTGCAAAAATCCATATACAGCTTCTAACTACACAGATCCATACGAGGCGGAGTTTTCCCCCCAGCTTCATGAATTCATTTTCTGGCGGCTTCTTCTTGTACTAAACCTTTTACCACCACCAACATTACTTTTGATTTGCTATTAACAAGTTTTTTTGAGAAATATACATATCTAACTTTTTTCGTAAATTGCTGTGCCTGTATGATGCAAGAGCAAAAGCAACAAGTAAGAGTATACCAGGTTACTCAGCCAGGTGAAATCTATACGGTAAATGTGCAATGTGTTTGCACATCAACAGTCAGAAAACAAAAGTACACAAAGTTTGAGAGACTACAGGATGGAATGCTCAGCTAGTTCATACTGCAGAAGATATAGACCTGCACCCCCATAGAAATAGACTAATGGAATGCCTAGTCCTATTTGCAGACCACAAGATTCACATCGGCAGCTGTGATATACCAGGTAGTTCCATACACCTGTGAGCTTGCTACTAAGACTGGACAACTTCTTAAACTGTGATACGGAATGGGTATTGGAAGAGGCGATGGTTAGTTTTATGCAAAAAAGAAAGACGAATCTGCTCTAGGACCTTTACAGTTAAGCAAGGCGACACTGCTCCCTACCATACTCCAGTAGAACACTGTGCACACCTTGGCCTGTAGCCCCTTAATTAATCCAGTGATTGAGAGAAGTGACTGGATTACACCCACAATTGGGGTTTTTCAACCTGAAGAGGATCAAAGGGGTTGTTGTCATCATGAGAGGGGCAGAACGCTGTGACCTCCTGTTGGAAAAAAAACACCACACCACTGGTGGCCAACTTTCACACATCTGATGCGAGACACACTTTCAGCTTTAATCTCACAATAACACTCGCCCAAAAAATCTCAGGCCATGGAATCGATCTTTAAAAACTTCCTTCCGATCCACTCGGGTCCATGTTTGCTGTCATTGGCTCTTGTGTTACGTTCTGCCCACACTGTGGCCAATCACAGAGTTGATTGTGGCTCCTGCTGTTTTGAAACTGCTATAGTTCACCAGCAATCTGTGGTCGATATTGACAAAATTCTGGGATATCAAACCACAAAAACCTTTTATTTTATTTTAAATTCTGCACTCGCACACTCTCCATTTCAAGGGTATATGTTCAATAGATATCGGGACGTCCTTAATCATGGCATGGTGGTGGCTATCCCAAAAGGCAAAACGGAGGGCTAGTTTTGTAGCGGTTTGGGATTTGTTTTGTTTTTTTGCCACGGGAGAAGTACCCCCAGGATGTTGCAGTACTATGTTGTACTTATATATACGCTATTGATATGAATATTTCAACCCTGATTTTTTCTATTGTATTACTTCAATTTTGACTATTATGTTCCAAATAGTCATTACACCTTGCATATGAATTTAGCGTCCTAATGACGAAGCCAGCAATTTTTGTTATCTTCTGCAAGGCTTGTAATTGCCTATTTTGTAAAAATGGTAGTGATGTAGATAAAACTGTATTGATGAATGCAATGATTTGTATGTAAGTCTATGCAGTGCTTAGTGTTTATTATAATGTACATGTAATACAATTATACCAGTCACTTCTGGTAGATTGTAGAATACAAAAAAACACCTGAACCTGTTAATTATTTCATGCAGGCTGCATTAGTGTACAGTTTTCTTAATTAAAAATTGATCCTATAAAATCACATACGACCTTAAGATCCTTTTGGTTTTCAGTTTAACAATTAGGGTAAGGACTACAATGCAAAGTGACACGAAATAATGTGCCGTCATCACGCTGACTCGAACCGCAGTACTACTCTATCAGGGGAACCTTATGACTGCCACACATCCGCATTTCCAACAAACTAAATAATTAAACAAAACAAACATAATAGCTCATTTAATATTTTATAAGATTACTTAATATTTTTTCATGTTGTTTTAAGATTTTTCTGAAACAAGCGAGCCAGATATCGGTTGCTTGAAATACACAGCATGGTGACGATACGATTCTAAAACTAATGATTCGTTTTTTTTAAATGAGTGACATAACAGCTTTTTCCACAAGCAAGACAGAATGAGCAGACTTGCACCTAGATGTGCACAGTGTTCATACAAATATATCGTTAAAGCTATATTTTGAACAGAACTGTAATTTTTTTGATATGGATTCTTACTGAAGGTTACGTCGTGCAATTTCATTTGTAGACATTGCACTAAAGACTAAGACACATGAAGTAGTCAGTTGAGTGACAGATATTGAACAATCGTGAGACATTTTTATAGGACAGCCACGTCGTCTTGGCCTGATATCAAGAAGAAAAGTGCGAACAGAAATGTAAGCCCAAATGAAGTCTTAACACACTTCTCCACAGACCTTGAAGTAACCCTCCGCCTGCAGTAGAAGTGCTGAGGCTAGAATAGCCGCCATTTTGAATGTCAAGTTTGTTCCTCCCTCCGTCGCGAATAGAGAAGACTCCAGTTTCTTTCAGGTGTCACTAAGACTGGTGAGTATAAACTGTGCGAAATCAGCATAGTTAAATGTCTTATTTAGTCATCTCCGAAAGCGCGACTCTGTAGCAATGTTTGTTGTGTACAGTCTTTTGGTTTTGGGTAGCTAGCAAGCACCGGGGGTTGTTTCAGGAAGGTGTCCAAATCATTTACTAACTCTTGTTGACAGTACATATTTATTGATATAATATTTTGAACAGTGTGTTGTTTACGTAGCGCAATATTTGCATAGAAAACATTATTTTTAGATTACCGGTTAAATTGTTATGTTATAAATGTTATGAAAGAGACCGAACTAGCTAGCTTGTCATTCAACACGCGAATACATACAGCTACCTTGTATTCAAGTAGCAGGAAGGAGGCAGCTTTAGTTTAAGGAAGGCCTGCGTAGGCCTTTTAATTGTGCGATTCTGAATTACAGGAACGTTATCTGAGGTATGTTATGTACGAAGCACTTGTTCCACAGTATAGTAATAAGAAACCGTACCGGCCATATGTATGTATCAGGTCCGTTTTTGACACTTCTCTCCAGACTAGCTGTACTTCACTACAGAAACGAGACTTAAGTTCGTACATAGCAATTCTGCAAGCTAGCTAAATGACTAGTTTAATTCGCTAGGTACCAATGTTTTGATTTTAACAGTTAAATGTATAGGGTTTGCAATGTAGACTGTAATGCAGAGTTTGTTTTATCCTATGGCTAGATTATATCGTCAAGGTTATGAACCCCGACAAATTAGCTTTCTTATTGCTAACAAGTTATTTTAACTGGTATGTTTCATGGAACAGGTGCGTGTATGAACAAAATACGTGTATAATGCTGAATTGGGACGGAATGCTAAGCTGCTCTTGAACGAACGAACATAAAGAAAAACGATTTCGATATTTTTGGTTTAATATTAACGTTGCTTCGCATTGGCTATTGTCCCGCAACAGTCGGTTCTCTTTCATATGCGCCAGGTCATTGCTAAGAACTTTTAATACGACAATGGCTATTGGTTACCATACTGACACTTCCGAAAGGTGCGCATGATATTTGTCATGAGAATGGAATTCATTCAAGATTAATCAAAAATCTGATATTTTAGTTTGTATTTCTGTATCCTTTTATGAATTTTCTATTAACAGGCAGCGTGTGTGTATGTGTATATGTATATGAATGTGTATAATATATATATATATATATATATATATATATATATAAACAGCCCCTCTCCGCTTAACAAAATAAACCAAGATGGCGAACTAAACCCATTGCATTTTTGCTACTTACACAGAAC
>JAOYSI010035466.1:49801-66214 GCA_025775065.1 Hiodon alosoides
GAGATTTTAATGACAGAATAAGGTGTAGTTGTTGGTGTGTTTGCCTGATGCTCCAATGACGAACGTTTGGGGAATTTACTGATCTGTTTCAGGGAACTAACATGGTGGTAATATTAGCCGTTGAATGAGAGTGTTCTTTTCATGACTGATGCACTGGAATTAGTCCAGGTTGGAGACACGACACTTGGAATGTTCTTTCAGAATTATTGGAAGGGAACAGCGTAGGGGGCATGAAAACTGGCACGTGGCGGTGACAACCTAGCCCTGCGGCTAGGTTGGGGCTGTAGTGGTGCAAGGGCCAGAATCAGTGGACACAGCTAAGCAGCCGAGGATGTGTGCTGATACGTTTTGAAGTAATTGCCAATCAAACCAGGTTCTCCAAAAATGGATGGATGCAGGTGTGGCAACAGCCTATTGGATTCTGTGTCTTAAGGTTTGGCTAAACAAAGTTTTGATGGCCATTTTCTGGGACAAACCTAGGGTTTCACACATTCTATTAGCACTGTATCTATCTTGGTTTCTGTAATATCATCCTCAGTATTCAACTGCATCCACGTTGTGCAAAGTTTTTTTTTTTTTTTTAGTTTTTTTTTTCCTTTCCCTTATTGGGAGGAAGTGTCACCAAGGGAACTTGGTTGCCCGCACAACCAGCAGCCCACAGACCTTTATAATGAGTATGATTGTTTGGAGAGGTGCCTCCAAAAGCTGTTTTTGCCTACAAAAAATGTTTGCCCCTATCAGACAATCCAGAATTAGAAGAAGGGACTAGTCCTGCCAAGAATGAGCAACTATACAGTCCTGCCTATAGCAAAACACTTGGACCTCCCCATCTGCCTGTTGAACCCAATAATTAGTGTATCCATTGGCATGTTTAAGTCACATTCTCTAATCGGTATATCAACACCTTGATTTATTGCAAAATGGCTCTTGACTTCCTTGGTTGCCACCTGTGCTGTTGATGGCATTGTTTTCTGTTGCATCGGTGATTGTTGGCACGCGGCGGGCCATCCCCTCTGCAGGCAGTGAGCAGTGTGACCACCTTGTTGCAGAATTGCAGATGCACTGGCAGTCGCAACCAGGCGAATCTGATGCGCTGGGGCTGGTAGTGCTAAAATGACCACGTCGCTGAACCATTAGAACCATTATCTTGGCTAGGCATCAGAGTTTGTGCTGTGCCAGCTCTCGGAGTATCATTGTCAGGCTGTTAAGGCGGGATGTCTTGCCAGGTAGGAAAGTGCTGGCTGTGAGCATCCTGCACAGTGATTGACAAGTTTGCTGACCTTGACTGAGGCTCCCGAGTGCCAATGGATACGTTCCCTTCAAAGATTTTAATTTAGTGAGCCATTGTGGCTAAAACAACTCAAAATTGAATTTAGTGGCAAAAAAGACAGTTCAAAAACATTTAACTTTAAAATGGATTTCCCCGTCCATCTGCTTAATCAGTTTAATTCATATGCACTTCTATAAAAGGCCTAGTTTGATGTTTTACAAAAACACTAGCTAGCATTTCAGTGACCATAAAGACCATAAATATGGGTATTTAAAGTAAGGGAGACACTCCTTTACAGGAGTAGAAATGCTTTCACAGGAAATTAGCAGGAAACCTGATCTTGGGCAAATGTATCCTAGGGGCAGTGACAATAAGTCACGTCTTACAGGATGCTATTGCTTTAAAGTAATTTGACTGTCTTACGAAAAAATTGTATACCAGATGAAATTCTAGAAAACAAAAGTTTTTGGTGAAAATTTTACAGCAGTGTTTATTTCTGGAAAGTAAAATGATTTGATTTTGCTCCAGATTTTAAAAATTTTATTAAGTCCCAATATGGACATTGCATGAAGTAGCTGAGGAGTTAGTTTAGATTTGAGGAATTTGCACCAAAGTAGTTTGTGAATTGTAATTAGACATTTTTTTATATTATAACCGCATTCCTCTAATATTAGACCTATATTTTTATGTGACATTTTAATATGTGTGTGTATGTGTGTATATTTGTATGTATATATATATCTCACACACACACACACACACACACACACACACACACACACACACACACACACACACACACACAGTACTTGCTTTGGAAAGGGACGGAAATGAATAGCTGCTATGAGACTCTGCTGGCTTATCTTAGAGGACATGCTTTACAGTGGTTGCATGCAACAATTAGTTAATTTTAGCAGATGTCACATTAAGGCGGAATTCTCTGTTATTCGATATGCAAAAAAATTTTTTTTACGAAAAAACGTTGCTGTGGTCTGAAAATGCTGATATATTAATACTCTGACCTTCAGTTTAGTTATGTGTTCATCTCTTAAAACTGCAGTCTTCCAGCTGAGAGGGGCTTCAGCCATTATAACGGTGTTCTCAAAAAGTAAAGGGATTGTAACTACAGGGTTAAACTTCTAGTTAAACAGTTAAACTTCTAAACTAACTTTAGCGTGAATGTATTTTATTAAGCTAGCCAATGGAAAGTGGTTTTATTAGCTAAATTGTTTTTTATGAAGTTTCTGCATCTTGTTAATGAAAAAACGCACTTTGTTCAATAACGTAGCATTTGATATATTAAATGCTAAGATTTGAAAATGCAGATTTTTGTAGGCTTCAGCAACCTCTGATTTCAGTGTGATGAGTGGAGGGACTAGGTTTTTTCCTGCCATGGGGAGACTTGAACCCAGGTCTTTGTCATATGTGGCAATATTAAAGAATTGCTATAAACTTCAGAGTCCTGCTTGAAGTCTGCATGTACCCCTACATTTAAGAATTCCACTCAGGTCATGTGCTCGGTGGAATTAGGGACGCTCCAGAGACCAATGATAACGGCATTCAGCTTTAACAATTACACAATAGCATTTCACCAAATCAAGAACATTTTCTTATTACCTGCATTGAAATTGGAAATTGGAAGATGGAACGATTTAATCTTCCTGCCAAGCACATGCTTAATGAATCTTTTATTAGGCCTCCATGGTTTGAAACCTTAGTGCCTACCTCATCGAACGCTGGACTGGAATGGAATTTCTTTAGTCATGCCTATCAGTCGCAGAAATACAAGCACAAATATAAATTGCTACTGGAATTTCATTAATGGAGATTTAAGATGCAATGAGTTTAGCTTGCAAAAAGCAATAAGAGGCATGTGTGTTGATGGGACCTGAAGACAACATGTTTGGGGTGTGACAAAGGTATGACGGCAGGTTTGAGTCAGCGTTGTCGTTTGCTTGCTTGTTCAAGCAGAATACTTTCTTTCAGAGGATGCCGGCTCCAATCAGACTGCGGGAGCTCATTCGGACCATCCGGACGGCCCGGACTCAGGCCGAGGAGCGGGAGATGATCCAGAAAGAATGTGCTGCTATCAGGTCGTCGTTCAGAGAAGAGGACAACACGTACCGCTGCAGAAACGTGGCTAAACTGCTCTATATGCACATGCTGGGCTACCCGGCGCACTTTGGACAGGTGGGGGTCTCTTGGTGTTATCTGGACCGCGCATTTTCTGAGCGGTGGTATCACCCTGGTAAACGAATGTGGGATGTCAATTATTCTGTGTAGGATTTTTAAATTTCCTCCACACTCTCCCTCACCCCAATCCATAACTTCAGTCACATTGCACTAGTGTCGTATTATGGTAGTTGGTTATTTATGTCTTTTCCATTTTTAGTAGAACCTTGGTCACAAACCTTTTGTACACTTACTGCCCTGAACACTAACAGTCAAGTAGTACTTTATGAATTTTGTAAACCTTCATGGTTGTTGTTGACCTGCAGCTAACCTGCTAATATTATAATGGAAATAAATCTTGTCTAGGCATCACCTGAATTTTTGCTCTGTGCTTTTGAGCAGCTTTTATACTTTGTATTTGTTCTTGCTTTTTTCGTCTTCAATCCAATCCAACTGCTTAATTGATTAAGTGTTAATTTGTTTTTCAGTTGGAGTGCCTGAAATTGATTGCATCTCAGAAGTTTACAGACAAACGAATAGGATATCTAGGAGCTATGCTGCTACTTGATGAGAGGCAAGACGTCCATCTACTAATGACGAACTGCATTAAGAAGTAAGAAAGATGTTTCCTAAACTTGATGTGATTTGCTCGTTTTGTTTTGTTTCTTTGTTTTTTGCTGATGTAGCTGATGGTTCTAGTATGGATGAGTGGAATTCTGAGGCTCTCTTACTGTGGATAATGTTTAAAGGTAGCAATCCCTGTTGATTTAATAGTGTTTTTGACACATTCCCTAAAGTTGTCTGACTAGCTGAGACCTGTCCTCCTCTCTCTCTCTCTCCCTCCCTCCCGTTCGCTAGTGATCTGAATCACAACACACAATATGTCCAGGGCCTGGCCTTGTGCACCCTGGGCTGCATGGGCTCCTCCGAGATGTGTCGTGATCTGGCCGGAGAGGTGGAGAAGCTTCTTAAAACGTCAAATTCCTACCTTAGGAAAAAGGTACTTTTTCATCGGGCCATGCTGGACTTCAGTCGCTGGAAGGGGTGCATCGCGATATATCCCATAATTTTCAAGATGCATTTTCTTGTTTATTTTTATTTTTATTGATGCATCACATTAAGGAATTTTGTGTCTGGGAAAACCCTTTTTTTCTTCATTTTGTGATATTACTTCATTTTTCTGTTTTGTGCTTTATGCGTCTGCTATTATGCCATTTTTCAGGAGTTCTCTCGATTGCCTCTGGGGTCAGGGAATCATTTTCCAGTTTTTGTCGTTTAAAAAAAATTGTGTATTCCCTCTGGAACATCTATTTAGTGCTTTGACAAGTTCTACTTGTAAAAATGTGCAATAACTGATTCAGTTTATCTGTCTGAATTCTGTCTACAGGCTGCATTGTGTGCAGTCCATGTGATCAGGAAGGTGCCTGAGCTGATGGAGATGTTCCTCCCGGCAACCAAAAACCTACTCGGCGAGAAGAACCACGGTGAGACACCCTGAGGGTTCCTTATTCTCACTGGGGAGATTGGGATTGACCAGGGATCCCCAATCCAGTTTATTTTCTGTGCCTCCCTAAATCACCTATACCTGGGAGATTACGAGACGATCACATTAGGGCAACATATATGAGAAGATATTGGTTTGATCTTGGCACCGTTTCTCCGAAACCGCCCCCCCTGGCCAAACGGGCAGAGTGTATTTTTTTATATATTAGACAACAGCATGGTTTTGTTTACTTTCCCTATGGATTTCCAAGCAGAGGCTGGCAAATCTAAACCAGTTTTATCTAAAGACAGACAAAACACCTCATCAACCCTGTATAATGGAAATGTAGTATAAAACAAAAGCTGTCCACTGCATTCATGTGCAGCCGTAATGCTCGTGCGTTTGTTTGTAAACTGAAACCAAAACCAATGTTAATCTCAGTCCTGTGTCTGACTTTATTTCTAGGTGTTCTTCACACGTCTGTCGTCTTACTCACAGAGATGTGCGAACGAAGTCCAGATATGCTCTCGCATTTTCGGAAGGTACGAAACCGCACTGTCGGGGGCTTACAAAGAATGTTCTGCTTAAAAACGGGCCCAGTGTATAATGACTGTCGATAGTGATGAATTTATTTGTAAAGAATATTCCGGCGGAGTAAAAAACCCTCTGATCCGACTGTAAAAATCCATTTGATGCTAATGTTTTGTTGCGTTTAGCCGTAGAAAATCAATTTCATTTCAGCGTTTGCGCACGCCTCGGTCAATTTGGGAATGTCAGGTTATTATTTAAATGCTGCTTTCCCGTCGGTGAGGCTAGGATTGCTCCTACACAGTGTGTGGATTGTGATCGGAGCGTGACCTTTTCAGTCCTGTCTTCTTTTCCCTTCTCTCTGCATAATGTGGCAACCCTCCCAGCACCTTCTCCCTAAAATAAAACCCACTCCTCATTTCTATTCTAGGCCATGTTTTAGACTCTCTAATAGAATCTTTTCTAGTTCCTCCTAACATCTACCTCATATTTTTTTCTGTCATTTGTCTTTGTTACAATTCCTGCGTTGTGTTAGAATGAAAAGGTAAGAGTGCATTCTAGTTAATTGCTGGTGCATGCTGCAACAGAAATTGTCACAAGGTCATCATAGGTGTAGTCAAATTCTTGCGTTCAAAGTATCATCATTTTGTTTTAAATTAATTCACTTTTTTGATTAAGTCTCAGTGCTTTATTAATAATCATTGCAGTCTATGTTGATTTGTCTTTTAGTATTATTATTATTATTATTATTATTATTATATACGTTCTTTAATGTAATCCAGTCCTCATGCTTAAAAAAAATCTTAGTATGGCTTTAAAATTTATTTTGCCATTGATTGGTAAAATTGGCGTGAATGTGTTGAATGTTTTATATTGTAAGGCGTTGTTATACTGCTATCCATATTTATTTATACAAAATAACAACGTACAAGCACATATATACACACATACACATTATCCTTTGTTTGGTGTAATGCCAAGCATAAAGTTTTATTTTATTTTTTTGTAGAAAACAAAAGGGTTATGTACAGATTATACATAGATATGTATAGAATAGAGTGAGGGGCAATCCTGAAGTGTAACTGTGAATTAAATTAGTCAGTCAAGCTTGTTATTCCTGGAGAAGTTTAATTTTTAATCTCAGCACCTTTGCTAAAATCCCTCCTCCTTGTTTTTGGTCATAATTTAGCTGGTTCCTCAGCTGGTCCGAATTCTAAAGAATCTCATCATGTCAGGGTACTCGCCCGAACACGACGTTTCGGGCATTAGCGACCCGTTCCTGCAGGTATGGGCCCCTTCGCCGTTCCTGAACCTAACGTTTGGGTTTGCCTTTGGATGAGTACAGTAATAACCGTGTGTTTGTTTCAGGTGAGGATATTAAGGCTACTCAGAATTCTGGGTAGGAGTGATGATGATTCCAGTGAAGCAATGAATGACATTCTGGCACAGGTTAGATTTTATTTTTTATTTTTGATTATCCTTTTACGGCATTTTTTTTTTACAAGGTATGAGTGGATATACGTTGTTATAATTAGTTGTAAGTCTCGTGTTTGTGGTAACAAATCTTTTTTTCCCTCATAGGTGGCAACCAACACTGAGACGAGTAAAAATGTCGGAAACGCCATCCTTTACGAAACTGTGCTCACCATAATGGACATCAAGTCTGAAAGTGGACTGAGGGTCAGTTTGCAAACCCCTTTTTATTTTTTCTCCTTTCCGTCTAGTAAGTAATTTTTTATGTATAATTAAAGTGCAAGTGTGCCACAATGTATTAGTTCCCTGAACGAATAGTTAACGTTTAGTCAAGATAATCACAATGTTGACTAAAAGCAACTTTAACAGGAAGGAATTCTTTCTATCTGCAGGTCTTGGCAATTAACATCTTAGGTCGATTCCTGCTGAACAATGATAAAAATATTCGGTAAGTGTATTTAGATTTTTTCTTTCTTTAACTTTCTGTAATGAAAAATAATTGAACGTAACTATGAGAAGAGTAGCTAAAACAAAGCACAGATGTTGAGTTACTTTATTTATTACTTCATATTTGTTTCTTCTGCAGATACGTAGCACTGACATCCCTACTGAAGACAGTACAGACTGACCACAACGCTGTGCAGAGGCATCGGAGTACCATCGTAGACTGTTTGAAAGACCTGGACGTGTCTATCAAGAGGTAAGAGAAAGCCGGTGGAGGGAAGTGGACTCGTGGCCAACATCCGGGCTGAGAAGGGACCCTGGTTGAGTGTTATGTGGCGTCCCCACCAGACGGGCGATGGAGCTGAGCTTTGCGCTTGTGAACGGGAACAACATCCGTGGTATGATGAAGGAGCTGCTCTACTTCCTGGACTCCTGCGACCCAGATTTCAAGGCAGACTGCGCCTCGGGCGTTTTCCTGGCAGCAGAGAAGTAAAGCTCTTCTTTTACTGCCTAAGTGAAAAAAGTAGTCTTCTGCATTGTACGATCAGTTATTTAATTTACTTAAGTTTGACTTGTGGTTTGCTTTCAGGTATGCACCTTCAAAAAGATGGCACATAGATACAATAATGAGAGTCCTAACAACGGTATGAATCTGCAGTTTTTTCTTATTTTATATATATATATTGCCACAATATCGCCTAATTCACTTGGCTTTGTTTAAATTCTGCTGTTGAGTGATGATAAATTGAGTGATCCATCGACTGAAACATTTAAAAGATGAGCCTTTAAGTTCTGACAACAGCTTTTGTGTCTGAGAACTGTCACTTGGACAGTCTCAAAGTAAAGAGTTTGGGTTTTAAACTCAAGCCGAACAGTTGGTGTCATGCAAAGTCAAAAGGGCCAGACCTAACATTATACCCATTACCGGTATCTTCCACGCATGGTGCTTGCTGTAGGCTGGGAGCTACGTTCGAGACGACTCGGTCCCCAACCTTATCCAGCTAATCACCAACAGTGTTGAGATGCATGCCTACACCGTCCAGAGGTTATACAAAGCTCTGCTGGACGACATCTCTCAGGTGAGATCTGTTTCTGGGAGGGAGACTTGCGTACCCGCCTTGCCATTGTCAAATGTTGAACATAGTGAACGTTTAAATAGTTTAAAACTCTTGCACATTTATATGACAAAATGTATCAGTTTGTTTGTGCAGTGTTATATTTTTTCTAAAAGTGTCTCTGTCAACAGCAACCACTAGTGCAGGTAGCCTCCTGGTGTATGGGGGAGTATGGTGATCTGCTAGTGTCAGGACAGTGTGAAGAAGAGGAACCCATCCAGGTAAGGTCCCATTCCTGCCAAGTTATTCCAGTCATCGCAAAGTATTCATCCGAAAGTTCAGCAATGGGGGTTTTTTTTTCCCCCCCTGGAAAACAGGTTACAGAAGATGAAGTCCTGGATGTTTTGGAAGGTCTCCTAGTGTCCAATCTGTCATCTCCCGTAACCCGGGGTTACGCCCTCACAGCAATTATGAAGCTGTCCACGCGCTTCAGCGGTGTAAAGTAAGCCCACCACACACGTGCTCAGAGTGTTTAACTGATGTGTAATGTGGAGACAGCATGGTAGTACCTGGCGAGGAGAGTCGTGATTGGATTTGTTGATGCCCGTCCTGAAAACCGTAACCCTGTCTTTTGTACTTCGCAGCCGCATCAAGCGGGTCGTGTCGATATACGGCAGCAGTATAGACGTGGAGCTGCAGCAGCGGGCTGTGGAGTACAACGCTCTTTTTAAGAAGTACGACCACATGAGGTGAGTTTACAGTGAAGCTGCCGTTTAGCCATTTCGTCTCCCAGCGTTCGTTTCAGCGCGTCAGTGTAGTAATGATCATTTGAATTCCTTAAATGAAATATTTTTTACATTACATATAGTTATAGTTGCCCAATGTTAGTGTGTTTCCAAGGTTATATTACTCTTTTAGAGTAGAATGTGACACAGTTTCATTAATGACAAATTGTCTTCCTGTGAATTCTCATCCTTTATATTATTTAAAAAATATGCTTAGTACACCATCTCATTTAATTATTTATTTAAAACGAGTTTGTGTATGTGAGGTAATGACATTTTCATCGTCACAAAAACTCCCTTTCGGTTTTTTCTTCCCTGTTGTTAAATATATAAATGTGTCAGAGCCTGCCCAGTGACCGGATAACAAATCATCTGGTGACATACAGTGGAGTAGCGCAGGATAAAAGACTCATGGGAGGAGTGAGAACTGTACGTGGGCTATAAAGGCTCCACTGCATACAAGGATAATGTCTCTGAATGGCCCCGCTTTCTCTGTCGCGGCAGGTCGGCGTTGCTCGAGCGGATGCCCATCATGGAGAAAGCGGCCGCGAATGGTCCCACAGACCTAGTACAGACCAATGGGGAGGCAGAGCCTTCGGCGCTAGACTCCAAGCACCCGCCCAGTGTGTCGCAACCTTCCAGCCAGGTGCGTGGAATGGCATATGAGTGTATGACGCTATGAGCTGATCCTGAGTTCTCTGCGCTGGTTCTTCTGTGACCCTGCTATGTTCTCCGCATACAGAAGGACCTCAACCCACGAATGAGGAGAGTTGAAATATACATTGTAATATAGAGAGTAGGTCAACATGCGTGAAATTACTGTATGTGTAGTAACCGTTGTTGATGTCTATGGCATTGGGCAGTACTGCCTGTCTGCTGTTAAAACGGTTGAAATACGACCAGGTTTTGCTGACGAAATGCACCAGCACCTAGTACCGTATGTGATTTGTAGCCTGTAAAGTTACTTATTACTGCGTTGAGGCGTGTCCGTGAAGGGGACGATGGGCACAACAACAAAGTCATGTGGTTCATTTCTGAGACAGAAAAGGGATAAGTTATACTTTATCTATGGACAGTGTCCAGTTTTTACATTTCTTTGTATATTTTACCAACCGTATTTATTTCAAATGCATTTTTATTTACTGTATTAATACTGCAGAACATTGATGGCATTGGTAAATGTATTCATTAGGGTCTGTGATGCTGTTTGTTGTGTTGAAGGCTAACGACTTGCTAGACCTTCTCGGAGGGAACGATGAGGGGCCTGTCATCCAGACCACCCAGCCCACAAAGCCTGCTTCTGCTGGGGGAGAGCTGCTGGACCTGCTCGGAGATCTCTCTCTGTCAGGTGAGCCGGCGCCCTAGATCAGACCACCAAACTTGTCTTCTCATCATGCGGCTTTTTATCCAAGAAGGCCAGTGCTTCATGCAGTCGAGCAGTATCCCATCTACACCAGATTCCCGTTCAACTTTTTCATTCCTTCTATTACCCCAACCGTACAGACACTCTCTGACCATAATGCATTCAGTAGAGCCTCCCCTCTCCTCGTCTTGCGTAGCTGCTCTCTGATGTGAAATATCTTCGCTCCATGCCCTCCTCCTCTGCGGCTCTATGCCGTGCGTTAGTGGCACCGTCACTTGTGCTCACGAGCTACGTCACCCATCAGACTCCTTTCATGGACAGATGGTGAGCTTCAGCGGGAACTTCTGTTAGCTTGGCGCTAACAGAATATGCACCCAGATATGATTGACGGGAGTAAAGGCATCAAGGCCTCCCCGGGTGGCTGAGCGTAGCTTAGAATGCTGATCAGGCCTTCGCCACAAAATCAGATATCTTTGGGTTTAAAGAATCTGTCCTGCACCCCATCAATCCGTTTTTTTTACCCTACCTAACCCAGGTGGTCCAACCCCTGCTCCTGCCCCCCCCATATCCATCTCCCAGCCTTCCTTCCTTCTGGACGGCCTCTCGTCGCAGCCCCTATCTAACGACATTGCTGCAGGTGAGAGCGGGACCTCGGTACTGAGATCTGTCGTGCTCTTCCTTTCGGACTGTCAGCGGAGAAACATCCCAGCACAACTGTTATTTGCTCATTTCGAAGTTTGCTTGTGAATGTAAAAGCTCGAGTCATCCTTTAAACGCTTTCTTTTCTCAAAAAAATAGGTATTCCTCCAATGATGGCCTACAATAAAAATGGGCTGAAAATAGAGTTCACGTTTGAAAGGTCCAACCCCGTTGCAAATATAGCCATCATTACCATTCACGCAACCAACACCACTGAGGCCGATATGATGGACTTTGTATTCCAGGCTGCGGTACCAAAGGTAAGCATGTTGTATTTTTATTTTTTTGCCTCTGTGGTAATTGGGCAACAGAGACATATTTCTTTAAGAAAAATGAGCCCGTCGGCGTTTTCATTGAAAATTTCTTTGCCACTGGGTGATACGTCACTTACTGTTAAAAACTCTCGGAGTGAATGTTGCTCGGTTGTAGATCTGCTTAGTCAGTGAGTATCTATGAGCAGCTTCTATTCACGTGTGGGTATGAACCCACCATTGATATTATTGATTATTATTGATCTGGAACCTAACCTATCTGGAAAATGATACTAGAGGATTGAGTACCGGGGGTTAAAATTGTTGTATGGCTACAGTTACGTTTGGGTGTGTGCGCGCGCAGGTGGGTTTGGGTGGGTTTGGGTGTGTGCGTGTGCGCGTGCGTGTTGGGACTCCACTGACCGGCGTGATATTTCTGTCTTTCTCACAGACATTCCAGCTGCAGCTCCTGTCCCCCAGTAGCAACATCGTCCCCGCGCTCAACCAGGGAGCTGTCACACAGCTCATCAAAGTGCTCAATCCACAGAAGGTATGGTCCATTTCACCGCTAAGCCCCTGGCCCACTGTGTCCTCTAACTCCAGTTCTGGTGAGCACCAGTCCAGTTGATTTTGTTTGTGCTGCCCTAAATGACCTGTGTGTGGCTGATTAGGGGCAGTGACGTAGGTGATTTAGGGCAGCATTTAAAACCGACTGTACTAAGGGCCCCTGCTCTAGGTTCTTGAACGGAATTATTTAGCAAAGCATTCCTGTGCTTTTTATTAATGTTTGTCACTGAAAGACATGTTGTATATTACTCAAAGGATATTGCTGTCCTCTATACCATTTTAGCATTTTTGCCGTCTCTCCCATCTGTAAATCCAGTGTAATTATTCTACAGACAGCTCAACATTTTATCTGGGTTTATAAAATATCTTTCTTTTCTATCAATTCCCAGCAACAACTGCGAATGAGGATCAAATTGACATACACCCACAAAGGGTCTTCTGTCCAAGACCTGGCTGAGGTCAACAACTTTCCCCCACAGTCCTGGCAGTGACGATCTGCCCCCTTGCCCTTAAAGATCCCGCCAAGTGAACTATGGGAAAGCTCCGGTGACATCCCCACAGACTGTTCCCCTGGGATTTGCACTGGGAAACAGAGGAGGAAGATGATGATGACGACGACAATTCTGACAACAGAAATATCCAAAAACATATCCATTCACTAACTATGACTGGTTTCACCTGCGTCCCTGATGTCTGATTCTGTAGGCACTGCTTTGGCCCGCCCTGTTTCCATCAGCCCCGCCCCGCCACGCCCATGACTGCACACACAAAGCACACTCTCTCTGGAACCTCCCACATCTCCCTGCCTTTCCTGGCAGGAAACTCGCCTCTCTGGGTCCGTGAAGTAAGACACCCCTTGGTATGAACTGTTAAAATTTTTTTTTTTTTTTTTTTTTTTCATGATTTTAGCAGAACCTGTTAATAAAGGTGTTGTGACGTCTTGATTTTCCTGCTATCTTTAAATGTTCTTCTGGACTGGTAATGAAATGGAAGGCTAGGACTTTTGCACTTTAACCCTTTCTCTCTGTGCAGCATACATTATTAATTAAGAAACTAATATATCCTGATTGGGCTCAGATATTCTTTTTGTGTGTTATGGCATTTAATTTTTCCAGTTTGGTGTCTTAATTTATTTTCTGTAATAAAGATTGTCGTCTCTGCTCCAAATTCCAGCTTTTTGGTTCCAGTAGTATTTCTACTTTAAAGTTGTTTGTTCTGTAGCTTTCAAAGACTTACTTGCTTTTAAACAAATGCATACTCTGGCCAGTACAGATTATAATGGCAATATTTGGATTGCCATTTAAAAAGCAATTATCAGTACGTTGTTTTTTTTGTTTTTTTGTAGCTGTAATGTCTTGAGAGTTAAGAGGTGACTAACTTTAAGAATTATTTCCTAAGTGGTAGCAAGGACAAGCAGCGTTGAAATGATCACATTCAGGCTTAACATTGGAAAACTACTGACTCATTCATCAGACAGAATGTGGGCCTTTTTTTTTGTAGTGTTTGGCTGATTTCAGTCAGCTTACACCCACCCCTCCCCCATTTGACACATGAATTGCACAAAATGATCTGGATGGAGTTTTTGCGTTGTATCTGTCATACAGATATAATTGAAACTATTTCAGACCTCTAGTAAAAGTCAGCAGTCTATGGCAGTTACTTAATGCATGACTGACCGTTGCCCTTTTTTTCTGTGTGGAGAACAATGCTTTGTGGTGGTTGCGGAAAATTTGTTTTTGAAAGCAAAGCCAACCCATTTCAATGATTTCAGGTTTGTGGATCGTAAGAAATTGTAAAGAAGTTGACTGACTTATTTTATTTTATTTATTTTTTTTAATTTCCGCTAGTCGGTGCTCAAGGGATCATCTCAGCTCAAATCCTAGATGGTTAGAGCAAGATTGGTCTTTCTTTTTTGTTGCGAATTCAACAAACCTTGTTATCTCTGTAGGGATCATTTATTTTTAAAGTTAAACTGCATCCACTTCACACAGCGGTGGACATGGTTATTGACAGTGTCTAGGCGAAGCCCATCTTGAATATAGTACTATGCTTTGGGCACGGTTTAGACAGTCCACCTCTGTTTATCATTTTTGCTACCTGGCGGTTTTTTTACTTTCTCTCTCGTCATCTCCCCCTCCCCTTCTCCTGTATACAGGCAGTAGGTACAGCTTGCATGCAGTCTGTGGTATTTGTGTTTCTTGGGGGGAAAAAATGAGGTAAAAGGAAATTCAGGGTTTGGTTACCGGTCCTGCATCAGCTTGTGAGGACAGAAGACTGGACGGCTGACACTTTACCCTTGGGCTTTTGATTAACGCCTAGCGGGTGGTCCCACCACTACCGCTGGTCCCCTGATTACAGAGCTAACCGAGCAGGCTGAAAACAAAAGTCAACCTTCGTTTCCATTAAAAATCCTTCGGCTGTACTTGAAATGTGCAGTCTGGGCATGACCGTCTGCAGTCAATTTACCACCAACAATGGCAACACGCTATTGAACTTTTGACACTGAATATACTGTATGTTATTTAATATGTCCCTTAGGACAAGGACATTTTTCTTTCTTGTTTCTTTTAATAGTGTCTAAATTTCATGAGCAAATCTGACTAATTATAGGTGTCTAGCAATGCAATAAGGAGAAAAATTGTAATTTTTTGTTTTGATTGAACAACTAAATGCAATATTGGGTTTTTCTGTGTATATTGAGGTGTAATTTTTTCCATTACCATTTTATTTTTAAATTACTAACTGTTTTATATTACTTTGTTCCGATAAAGTGTATTCTTTGAGATGGCTTATAGTGAAGTTGTATCGGCTCAATGTACATTGTATAAAATTGTAAAACAGATCAGCTGAAGACTGAAACATCCTACTGTACCTAGCGACTGATTAGTTGGGGGAAATTAATTGTATAGAAATATGTAATTATGTGAAGGATGCACACATTCTTTTTTTTTTTTTTTTAAATAACTTCGTTGTTACTGAACTGCTTAGTCTCCATTAATTTGCACATCTTGTTCCAATCAAACTTTTCCTGATTGTTCTTTTTGTTTCACATTAGCTATATTTTAATTTGTGAGTTATACGTACTTAGTAGTATTTTTTTTTTTTTAAAGAATAGCTTTAGGTATGGTTTGAGAGAGAGAGAGAGAGAGAGAGAGAGACAGACAAATGTTATAGGATAGGTTTTATGTACAGTTGATCAGCTGGAGCTCATACAGATAGCACCCGAGATGGAAATCTGGGCTCGTTATATGTTTTCTGATGGTGCCCCACAATGCCCCGTAGGGTGAAACAGAAGAGATTTGTTGTGTAAATGCCCATCGATCCAAAAATCAAATGAATGACTGCCCTGCCTACATGTGACCTTTTCAATAGCATGGTCGTTACTGTTCAGAGGTGGTCTTGGACGTTGCATTAAACAGCGTGTGTGTGTGTGTGCGCGTGCGTGGAAACAGAATTGTCGTGTGGCTCTAAAAAAAATTCAAAATAAAAATTTGCTTCCATTGAGGTTCCCGATATGGTTTGGGTAATTAATAACATCTGAGGTGACTGGGCACTTCTAAAAGAGACACAAAGTGGTAATGGGAGGTAGTTTGGTGAAATATCTAAAGCCACTGTTGTGCTGTAATTGACACAGGTATAAAGTGTCGGCCGAGAACAAAACTTGGTGACCTTGAAAAAGTTTTATGACGTTTGGCAACATTTTGCGTCTCCCAGTCAGCCAAGATGACATTAAGACGTGCTTCCGTTTTTGATTCCATGTTTGTGTGTTTTACGTGGTTAGGCACCCCTCACCAGCCTTGCTTGGGTTGACTTATTTTTATCACACGCGAACATTGATTTTTTTTATAGAGGTCAGTCTTAAGTCGGAGCAGAGACTGGAGGAACAGTGTAGCCATCGTACCATTAAAAAAATGAATGAAGAGGCAGGGGTGTATTGTTTTCCAAGTGAAAAATGTTTTTTTTCTGTTTTGTTTTACATAAAAGATTAAGTTTGACTGCATGTTACTTGTGTTGTAGGCTTAGTCCCACAAGGGGAGCCGTTTATCAAGATTCAGGGGACTGGAAAGCAATCGAAAGTGTCTTATTTTGAATGTTATATGTTTCAATCAATCCCTTTCCCCAGCTTGTGCGTGTACTGGAGTTTTTTTTAAAGGGGCCGTGCCCATTAGCCTTTTTGTTATATGAAAACGATTACCCATGTATGACATTTCTCTAAAGGGCACACTGCAGCTGTAAAAACTAAAATTAAAATTGGAATTGTGAATAGCAACTGAAGTCTTTATAAATTAGCCTGTACGTGTGCATTTGTGTGTGTGTGTGTGT
>JAOYSI010035466.1:74308-104209 GCA_025775065.1 Hiodon alosoides
TTGTCCTCTCTGGTGTTGATTCTGAAGTTTTGAGACTTTCCTTTGTCCTCTCTGGTGTTGATTCTGAAGTTTTGAGACTTTCCTTTGTCCTCTCTGTTGTTGATTCTGAAGTCTTTAGACTTGCTAGTGGCTTGCTGGTGAATTAGCAAAGAGTCTGTTCAAGAAACGTGGAAGGTTTGGAATAACTCTAGTCTCGACCTAAGGGCGAGTTGTAATAATTTGTTTTTCTGTTTTTTAGTACATCTTTGGCGAGTTCAGCCCAGATGAGTTCAATCAGTTCTTCGTGACGCCCCGCTGTTATGTTGAGGTAAAAAATAAAAAAATAAAAATTCGCCTCAGTGGCTTCTTATTGATTTAAAACACTGCCATCTGATCAACATCTGTCACCTGAATATTTCCATCCAGGGGTTTAACGTTTCCTCCCTGTTTCCATAGCTTCCGCCGTTCTTGGACAAAGTCTCCTGCGTCAGCCAGCCCACAGGTAAGAGATGAGCCAGTTTTGTTTGCTAATAAAAAGCAGAGGGAATCCCCCATATCACATTTTCTTAAAGGTGTCTATTTGTCATATCACTCCATAATATCACTCCATAAAACGGAAGTTGAATGATTACTCCACATGTAAAGTATACTAGTAGTGCTTTACCAAAAATATCAGCCTCATGTAAAGTCAGGTAGTGGCTATCTATTACATATGCTATTATTTAGCTTGTTACTGAGAATTATAACAACATTTTTTACATATAATAATATTTATACGAGAAGTGTCTTAAAAGGAAATTCAAAGTTTTAAAATGGAAAAATTAAAGTAATAGCTTGAGAAAACACCAAAAAAACTTCATAACCTGAGGTTTTTTCCAAACCCAATTTTTCCTCGTTTTGTGTATGTGGAAAAGGTTATAGTGAAATCACGGTTAGTACTTTTGGTCATCAGCAAAAACAAAACAAAAAACATTTACTCCACAATGCCTTGCAACTTTCAATTCTTTTCTCCATAAGTGTTTTTTTCTCTTTATCTTTTTATTTACACTCAATTTGTATCAATTATGCATTTAGGAAGTTACTGTACTCCTGCTGTGCCTTTCATTATGGAAAAAATGAGACTGCAGGTTTGTGGTGAGTTGTGGGGGATGGGGTTTTTTCTACAGCATTTGAACCCGGCTGGTGCCTTTCTAAACTGTATCCTCCTATCATTCTTGGCGATAAAACCTGTGATGCTTTGCATGCCTGGATGCCGTTCAGTCTGGCTGATTAAAAAAAAAACCAAGCAGGAAATGTTTACCTGTGTATTTATGCAGTTGTATTTCACACCGCTTACTCAAAGAATTGTGGCAACCAAATGGCTAAGGGTTGACTGTGGGGCCTCGCTCCTTTACTGGAATGCTAACACCGGCATCACAAAGCAATGGCTATCTTTCTTCCTGTGTTTCAACATAACAATTGTCTCTGCTTGAATGGTTTTGTTGCTTTAAAGAAGTCTTAAATAAACACTAACATGAGCGAACAAAAAGAACTGGACGGAAGTTGAGGTTTCACGTTTTAAAAGCGAGATGAAGGCTGTCGGTCTGTCGCTCGCCGCTTCCAATGCGCAGCTGTCTGTGAAAGTTCCCGTGGTGACCTGTGAAGACGTGCGGAGAAATCCGCGAGCACCGATGTGGCGGCGTGAATAACTCTGCGGGTCGCGTCTCCTGAAATGAAACGCTTTTGTTCCTCGGCGTAATTTAAAGCCTTGGGTGGGATAGAATCGAAAAGTATTCGTGTGGCCTGTCTGTTTCGTTTATACGCGTGACGGAAATAAAACAGCTGGGAAAATCGGTCTCGATATCCCTTTTCCTGGGTGTACCGTTGAACTGACTGAGGGCATTTTAATTTAAGGCAGTTGTCTTCTAAAAGGGTATTTAGTGTGATTTAAAAACCCTTCTAACAACTAACATGCACATTAAAGTCTACTACACTCACGTTAAAGTCGTAGCCTGAAAGTGAGCACGTCAATACAAACGCATGGGTTTAAAAAGCTAATTGCCACGTGTGTTCCTGTGCAGGAGAAGGATACGAGCACATCGAGTTTGGTGTGGATGAGGTGATGGACCAAGAGCCTATCACCATGAAGGATTCCATGTATAAAGTGTCCAGCACCCTCAACCCCCAGGCCCCCGAGTTCATCTTGGGCTGCCAGCCGCCTCAGAAGGCACTGCAGACGCTGCCGGCCTCCGACTGTGCAGACTGCCCCGATTCGGACCTGCCTCCCCTGGACGAGAACCAGGCTCTGGGCAGCCTGGCGCAGCGCGAGAGGAAGAAGAAGAAAAAACGGCCCCCGGGATACTACAACTACCTGGAGGGGCCCAGCGGAGCCCAGGCCCGTGCCGACGGCCTGCTGGGGGCTGGCCTGGTGAATGGGCATGTGGCCAACGCGCCGACCATGGGGTCGGAGGACACAGTCGGGGAGGTGCGGGTCCCAAAAGGCAGCCCAGGCCATGGACCTTCCAGTCCTGTCACGCCGGCGCCAGCCAGTGCCGTCGACCAGAGAACTTGTCAAAGCCCGGTGGAGCTTCCCCGGGACTTTGTGGACAGAACCGCCTTATTGACGGACGGTAATGACACGACAGCCCCCTCCCGCTGCGGTGGGGCAGAGGGCAGGACTGCTGAGTGCCAGCCCGATCCGCTGGCCCCCGGGGACCCCGAACCGCCTGGCAGCGAGAGGCAAAGCCCCGCCCTCCCCATTCCCTCTGCTGCCCCGGCCCCTGACGCTGATCTGTCCTCCACCAGCACGACGAGGCTCGAGGCAGCCCACACTATGAGTACTACTGACGGGGCGGGCAGCGGGGCCGCCAACGGGCAGACCGAGCCGGACTCCTCTGAGGCTGGGGATCTGCCGCCATTGCCGGCGGTAACCTCCGAGCGCCCAGACGACGGGGCCCAGCCGCCCGTCGCCTCGGCTCCGCCCGCCCTGGTGGCCCCCCAGCTCAAGTCCTGGGCCAGCCTCTTTCACAACTCCAAGCCCCTCCAGGGGGGTCCTCAGGCTTATGTGGAAGTAAGAAGTTCTCCAGCTGCTGTCTCTCCGGGCCCGGCACTGGGCCCAGCGCCAGCGCCAGCGCCCGCGCCAGCCCCGACCCCGACCCCTACGGCAGAGAAGGCCGGGGAGGCCAACGAGGGCCCGGTCCCTGTGTCCGAGGACCCTCTGGCCCCCAGGCTTGCAGGTATACCCAGACTAATTGCTTCTGAGACCTCGGAGACCGGCCGCTGTGGTGTTAAGTGTTCTGATCTGAAAGACAAGCGCTGGCCTATTTTCTTTGTCGCATTGGGTAAATGACAATTTGTTAGCATGTCAGTATCATTGTTTACATCGTTTTTTTATATATCAATATTGCTTAGCGCAAGATAATGTTCAAAATGAATCTCCAACTTCAAACCGCGTTTTTAAGCTTCTGCCGGGGCAAACCTACTGACTGGTAGGCATTTTGCATACCACAAATTAATTTCAGGATCAAACTACCCGGGTACGACGTTGTCTCCTTTGACTGCATAATCAGTGGTTTCTGGTTGGTTTCCCAAGTGAGGTGTAAATGCTCTAATAGCAATATTTTGATTGGTTAGGTTAGATGGATTGATAGGGAAGAGTGGTGGTGACCACTCTATATGGTATAAATATAAATAAATATGGATTGGCGTTATATAACCGCTCATTTAAAAAGTAATAAAAGCAGGCTAGAACAGCTGTTTGTGTAACAACTATTAAATGGTGTTTTGATAGCAAGTAGCAAGGAAATGGTGTTTGTGGGTAGTGGGCTCTAATCTTGAAGTTTGGGTAGAGTTTCAGCAGTATACAAGAAGCAGGTCTGCTAACATTTTTTAACTTTGAACTTTTTTTACATGTTAGGTTGTTTTCACAGGGGGACAAAAGATCCCCCTGCCTCTTTCCCCATCCCGCTAGACTGACCTCCCCCAGCATTGCAAGTATTTATTCTTGTACAGGCTGTGCTGGACTGAGCTTTGATTTGCCTGGACACATTTATTTTAGGAAGAAATGTTATTGGCCACCAGGAGGCGCTAAAACATGAATAACAAGTGCTCCCTCTCCCTCAAATCACCTAATTTAACCAGGGCCGTAGTTACTGGAGAATTCATGACTTATGTCAAACCACATGTCACTGGCACGAGGAATAAAATCCCTCATGCAAACTCCACATACTTACGTGGGTTTTGAACTCAGGAACCTGGCCCTGTCAAGCGTATATGCACTATCAGAAATGATTTAGAATTAGTGGGGGGTTCCCAGAGCACCTGGTCCACATTTTGCCCTAACGGTTTAGCTCTGAGCGGCCGAGTATCGTCTCTCTTGGGCTCACGTGGGTTTGAGCGGTGTGACCGTGTTAATGTTAATGTTTATGAGCCCTCGTTTTCACCTATTGTAGTGTTACAGCTCGCAACCCATTGCGTCAGAAGTGACCGTACAATTAGGGGGAATAAAAGGGGTCTTTAAAGTGATACACAAGCACTAATTAACTCCATTTCCATGGTAACCTCCCTCCCTAAACGTTTTCTTTTGTCGGGGGAAACAAGGTTGCGCTGAATTCCTTTAGTTATTACTTTTGTATGTTTCTCTGAATTTTGCTTTAGCTTATCAGATGTGTTGCAAACCTTGCGAACTGATGTTAGTAAAGCATTTTTGCAAGAAATTAATCTTTTTGTATTTGGGTTATTTGATCTGTCTTGTGCACAGTTATCAACCCCACTTTTCCAAATCTCCGTTTTTTTATTTTTATTTTTAGTCCTTCAGTCCGTTACAGTTGGCTGGTATTAAGAATAGTTTGTCTCTCAGTGTTAACGCATTACAAACGGAAGGAGGGGCCTGGAGGTTTTGAAGATGTGTAATGGGTCTAAAACAAACCTTGAGAAATTGGCATCGCGTTAAGCGCTGACGTGGAATCCAATTTCTGGCCGCGCTCTAATAACCACGCTGGGCTGTAGCCATAAAGGGCGTTCTAACGAAGCCGTGTTCCGTGAAAGTGTAGGGGAAGAGTATTGGGGTTTAAGGCGACCTGTCTGTGCGGAGTTGTTAATGAGCTGCAGCAGAAGCTCGAAAAGCGGCCCTGCTTTGCATGGACCTATTATGTCATGTGCTGTTTAAAAAATCTGTTTCCCAGCCTGTTCGCTACTGGAATTTTCAATCATGATATAACGGAACAAAAACCAAAAAGTTGGTGATTAAATTTAAGTCTGTTTAGATCAAACAGACAGAATAAATTCACTATGCCTCGCATGTCCTAGCTTTTCCTTTTAGTATAATATCAGGAAGATGCTTTTTATTTTTAGCGGTGTATGTACGGCACAGACAAAAAGGTAAATTAGCTTTTCCATTCCTGCGAGGATAATGGGATGGAAGTATCCTTACGTTGAACAGCTGACCATTCAGTGGGAATTGCTAATGGGAAAAGGATGCCCCTTGTTTGCTGGAGCATTTGAAATGGTTTTGAAAACGCTTTGTTGATATGCGATAATTGTAAGTGGTCTGTGGCTGGTTTATTTTCGAAGTGTTGATGCCTTGATGTCGATCACACAATGCAGTTTGTTTTGGTTCTTTTTCTCGCGTCCCCAGAGTTGATCTCGAATGTGAAGTTGATACACAAGCCAGTGTCTTTGCAACCCCGAGGACTGATCAACAAGGGGAACTGGTGTTATATCAATGCTGTATCCTTTTGATATCTCCCTCTGTAATGCCTGAAGAAATCTGATTGGAAGGTGAAAGAGCACAGTAGGCAATGATGCTAAATTATTTGTCAAAATATGTATTTTTTCTATTGTAAATAACCCTGTGAAAAATGTAACTTTAGTCTTTAACACAACAGTGCCATCTAGAGGAGTCATGGAGAAACGCCTTTCCCTTTTCTAATGGCCGGTAGGCGTCCCACAGTCGGCTGAGCGCAGCCCGGATCAGGGAGAGCTCAATTAGGCGTGGCATGCTCTGAACAGGGACCTGTGCAGTGCGTTAAATGCTAATGCCTGGGAGACTGAATGGTTTATGTTTTTTTTTTAGACAGTGTTACAGCCGCGGTGCTGGTGTTGCCCATTCACGCCCTCCCGTTTCAGGTCACGTTTCCCCTTGACCCTTGACCCTTACCCAAAGACCCTGCAGGCTCTCGTGGCTTGCCCTCCCATGTACCACCTGATGAAGTCCATCCCCATGCTGAGCGAGACGCGACAGCCGCGCTCTTCCACACCCATCATACATAACTTGTGAGTTCCCCGAGCCTCTGGCTGAACCCCTGACGATGTGGACGACGGTCACGGTCAAATCCCAGATGGTCCATGGGTTTAGCTGGTGATTTGTGCGCATGTGGAATGGGTTTTGACTGTTGGATGATGTTAGTGACGCACGGTTAAATGTTGAGTTTGTGTGTGTTTGGTATCGTTGCTGCAGTAAAAGCTTTGTTAGGGTGTCTCCCTTGCCAATGATTTTTGTTTGTTTACCCCACAGTGTTAGATTAGTGAATGAGTTCAGCAACATGCCTTTGCCATCAAAGGCCAAACAACAAGGTAAGATTGGCTTTTTAATTGAAGTTAAGCTTCAATTCTTTATCAATGTGGAGTTGCACTTTTGTTAATGTTTTGTTTATTTGTAGCTGCTGGGGAGAAAATGATTAAAGAAATTCGACCAGGCGTTCCTTTCGAACCCAACTATATCTACAAACTTCTCACGGTCATCAAATCAAGTCTCTCAGAGAAGGTAAAGCAGGCCACAGCTCTTCGGTCATTAAAAGAAGGTCGTTTGCCTGCGTAACAATAATCCAGTCAACAGGGGTGGTCTTGGGAAGTGTAGTTTACCCGGGGTGCTGATCCTCCAACCACGGTTTGCTTTGCCAGGGCCGACCGGAGGATGCAGAGGAGTACCTGGGCTTTATCCTCAATGGACTTCACGAGGAAATGCTGGCACTGAAGAAGCTTCTGTCTCCACACGACGACCGTAAGGCAGCCAGAGTTCCCTGGCTTCTGTCAATAATTTACATAAAGGGGAGTGGCCTCTTTCCATTGGCCCCTCTCGCCGTATTCACATGTATAAAATGTTTAAAAGAACTTAAACCGGAGAGGGGATGACAGATTTTTGTGACGGTTTAAAAAAAATATATATATTTTTTTTTTTTGCCAAAACTGCATCAACTGTTTCTATGACTCAGTAAATGGTCAGTTATTGTTACGGCTTTTTTTTTTCTTTCCGTTTTTAAAGCTCATCTTTTTGTTTTAGTCATACCGTTGAGAACTTTGGAAAATCGTCTAAAAACCGTGAGTTTGAATTCCATTTAGTTTAGCGTTTTCCCACTTTAGCGGTTATAATTTCCAGTAAAAAGTACAAGCTACGCACTGCAGACTGCTGTAAACAGATAGTTATAAAACCAGGAAGAACTCTGCCCACACATGATTAACTACCCAGAGACCCATTTTGTTTTGAAAAGCTGTTAAAATATTTATATATTTACATTTATAAACATATTTCCGATTTCTGGAGAATGGTTGGGTTGAGAGTTTTTTCCCCTGGCATTTAAATGTACGTATTCTTACTCACTGTTGGTTACATACGGACCAGGGAGTAGGTTGTCCAGTAGGAACCTGGGCTGTCACCACATTAAGAGCTACTTGAGCACATTCCAAGGGTTGGAGGTATGAAAGCAAGGGAGTAATGCATTTAGTGACTTTTTACCAGATTTCTCTTACCAGATGTTTGTGGGGTTGTTATGCCGTTGCACTTATAATCTCCATGTCGGGGTCGGCCTCGTTTCGTGTTTTTAAACGGTGCTACTTGTTATGGTGTGGTTGTGACCAACCAATATGGCTACAACCGCGGTTCACTACACATACACTGTAACCAGATGACCGAAGGTTTATAACCCTGCTAAAGAAGTGGCCTGCGCGTGTCGTCCTCAGCAGCAGTTTCCACGCTGAACGGCCCCGCGTCCCGGCCAGGAGCTGAGGAGGACGCGGCCGAGCGAGAGGACGGGGGCAGCGAAGACGAATGGGAGCAAGTGGGGCCGCGAAACCGGGCGTCCGTAATGCGGCAGGCCGGCTTCGTGCAGACCCCCATCACGGACATATTCGGTGGACTCATCAGGTGGGGAGGGAAGAGCGGCGGGTTCTCTTCGCTGCTTCGGCCTTGTGTGCGACCTGCGTGACCGAAAAGTCCCCTCGCTCTTTGGGGCACCATTGTCCAGTCCAGCCCTTGCACTCCTGTTATATTAGCACTTAGTTCTTGCTTGTTCACGTGACCAGAAAGCTGGGAGACAATTGGTCCAGCTTCAGCTGAAGGTGTCATATGACCAGATCTTTCTCACTCCTCATAGCTTGGAGCGCACATGGCTGGCAAATTTCCGTAATTCTATAAAACTGCATAGAGACTACAGTCCCCAGGTCCAGTAGTGTGCACCATTTCCCAATCCCGCTGTGTGTTGGAAAAAACCTACCGTGGTAGAGAACAGTAACACCTTAATGTGGACATTAGTGAACAGGATGGTAACGGTCCGCTTCTCCGCTGTGCAGGTCGGTGGTGTACCAGCAGAGCTCCAAAGAATCGGCCACTCTGCAGCCTTTCTTCACCCTGCAGCTGGACATCCAGTCGGAGAAGATCCGAACCGTGCAGGAGGCCTTGGAGACCCTGGTGGCCCGCGAGTCTGTCCAGGGGTACACCACTAAAACCAAACAGGAGGTGCGAGGACCTGGAGCTCAGGTGGAGGAATGTCCCCTCCTTTCTTCTCTTGTTGATAAGTGTGTCGATTCAAGGCTGGCTTTTAGCGTCAGGAGTGATAGATTCTTATGGGTTCCCCTACCTTTCAAAAAGCAAGAAACTGGAAAGGTTTAGATGTCTGATTTTAAATGTTTCGACGGAGTGCTTTTACACGGGTGAAGATGTCAAAACTCTTGAATTGATTTCCGTTTTCTGTTGCTCGTTAAGCCCTAAAGCGAAAGGGTGTCGTTAACTGTTTCTACACTGACGCCGGGTTTGGATCCAAGACCCTACTGCACATTGATGCCGTTTTTAAAGATGCTGCTGATCCTGTAGAGTTGTAGACTCCGTCAGCCTTTTGAGCGGTCTGTGTTAGACGCAGCCCGAGGGAACGGGTGTTCTTGATTAGAAATCGGTAGTCATCTGAAGTGAGGTTTAACAAAGAACTGGCGGGAGGAGGCGGGGAGGGTCGCTGTCGTTCTAAGTCCGTTCTTTCGTGCCGGTTTTCAGGTTGAGATCTGTCGGAGGGTAACGCTGGAGGAACTCCCTCCCGTATTGGTCCTCCACCTCAAGAGGTTTGTTTTTGAGAAAACCGGAGGGTGCCAGAAGCTGTTGAAAACCGTGGATTACCCCGTAGACCTGGAAATCAGCAAAGGTGCGGAGCTTAGCAGTCTATCCTACCAGCATCTACCAAGAATCACTGCCCCTTATATGTAGTATATGTATCCTCTTCAATTTAGTATATATATCCTCTTATATTTAGCTCAGATTAAGTGAGCTGTCTTTTACGTTTTTAAAACTTCTGGGTTCAGCTTTGTTGAAACTTCACTAAATGACTGGTGCGTGCTTCCTAGTGTCCAGCTCGGGGCCAAATTGCCATGTTAGGTTACCATAGCAATATCTCTGACAGTACTTTGCTGTAGCGACAGAAAAACCTATATTGGATCCAAGAGTAACGTTCTGTTCAAAAAAACTCGGTGAAGCATTTTATGTTTTTATGATTGAAATGATAAAAATACATAAATGGGTCTGAACAATGTGGCTTGTATACCAAGGTGTGTCCGGGTTTTAACTGAACGCTTTTGCTTCCAGACCTCCTATCTCCAGTGGTTCGGAGCAAAATTTCCAAAGTCCAAAGAACCTACAGACTTTTTGCTGGCAAGTAGTTTTAAATGTGGTATCCTCTGCTTCTTTCCAGTTTTACAAACCTACTGTACCCCACCATACAACTTCTGTTAGCATGAAAGCTGTGTGTTCCTTGTCTGGGTAGATGAAACACAAGCACTTTAAAAGGGAAGGAACGAAGAGTCTGCTACTTTCATTTGAAATTAAATCAATTTCTGATAGGTGTCTAACGTGCGTTATAGAACGCTGTCTAACGTGCGTTATAGAACGCTGTCTAACGTGCGTTAGAGAACGCTGTCTAACGTGCGTTAGAGAACGCTGTTATTGTGTCACGGCGCCATGCAGCCCGTTAGCCATAGTGTATAGGTACCTTGTTAAAGCTGGGCCTGAAAATGGTGAATGCATGCCTGGTCGAGTGTGAAGTCCTTTCAGGTTCTGCGGGAGGTCGCCTGGATTAGAAGGCCAGTCAGGTAGACGCAGAGGGGGGATGAACTCCCAGAGGATGTGGGGCCTTATTATTCATCTCCAGTAGCTTGGAAGTAAATTATCTGCAGTGGTATATTTTTGTTCCGAGGGGATAGACACTGCTCGACTGCCAGTACAGAAACCCTTAGCGACGGTAGTTACAACAGTGCAGTAAATTTTACCGGGACTCTCTTCCATTTGCCCATCTGGTTCCAAATACTGAGGGAGAATGTGCCTTGTTCCAATAGTTTCTGCTTTGCTGACAGGTAAAGATCTTTTCTTAGTAAAGTTAGCATTTAATTTATTTTGTTAGGAATATCGGACTTGTGCAGACAATTAACTGAAATCTCAAGGAGGTTTCTACAATTAGATCTGATTTAGTATCGGTCTAAAGGACCGGCAAAAATAGTCTAATTGGTCCCAGACAATCCTTTCCGATTTGAACCTAAAAATAGAATGTAAAAACAGAACCCGAATAAGAAAAATTAGAAAAATGTATTTCTGAAAGGTTTGGTTTGATCCAATTCTTGTTCTTGATACGGTCCCAGGTGACTTTTGTCGCAGGTCTTGGTGGAAAATCAAACCCCCAGAATGGAACTTTTTACAGGAAGCGGTACATTGGTACCCGGTGTCACAGTTTGCTGGGTTTTGGTTCAGATCTGCATCCGTGCGCTTGGTGCTTGTAAGACAACCCTAAATGAGCTTTACTGTTACACGACTCGCTGCACTCCATTTAAAGGATGTGTTTTAACCCTCCCCCCACCCATTGGCCCTGCCGTAAAGAAAACATGTTGATATTTAACATGTGCTGACTCTGAGACCTCCTTGCCTAATGTCACACCGATTTCATGCAGACTTCTCTGCATTTCACACTTCTCTTTACACTATCTCTAATACTGAATATGATCTTTATCGAGTAAAAGAATATCTCAGCCCTGTTTGAGTTTATTAAAGCTTGGCAAAATTAAACTTCACTAAGTTTAGTAACTGGATTGAGGGGTATATATCGTGACAGTGACGTCTGTGGCCCTGTGTGTTTGGTTGACTCTGCTCTACCCCCACAGTGGTTTATCACCACGGGAACAGCGCCACCGGTGGTCACTACACCACGGACGTCTTCCACATCGGTCTGAGTGGCTGGCTGCGCATCGACGACCAAGCTGTCAAAGCCATCAGCCAGTACCAGGTGGTGAAGCAGAGCGGCGAGCGCACCGCCTACCTGCTGTACTACCGCCGCGTCGACCTGCTGTCGGACCGGGGCGCCGCCCTGCTGTAGGACCGGAGTGCCGCCCCACTGCCACCCCCCCACCCCACCCCGTCCCGTCCCGTCCCATCCCGTCCCGTCCCGTCCCGTCCCATTTTCCCCCGTTTCCCCGGAAGCCCCCTCTTACCTTTTTGGAGGAAGGAAAAAAGACGTTGTTCCAAAGGACTGCATCCTCTGAGCTACACAGCTGGGTTCGGGGCTTTTAGATACCGAGAGAAGTGAACTACACTTAATGGGGAACTACAGGATGGCACGAAATCATGACTTGTTATTTTAACCCCTCCCACCAACCTGGCCTCATTCAAATGGGAACATTGTCTTCTTGATTCTGAATGACAACTGTACCTGCAGTATTTGGAAAGGCGTTGTTGGCTCAGTTGCTGGAAAGAAATGATTCCTTTTTTTAGTTTAGTTGACTTTTTTCATCTGTTTTTCTTCACTAAAACAACCGTGAAAATCAAAAACGGTTTCACCTTTTAGGGGAATTGTTGGTCAGGTAACGTTCCAGCAGTTTATGCCTGTTGAAAATGTATTTTTACAAAAGCGTTCCACACCAGCAAAAGTATGATGTATTCCCTAACTTTTCCCAACTCCTAAGGCGAGATCCCGTTCTTTCTCATTTCTGCCTCTTCTCCCTCTCCCGACTGTCCCGTTGTCACCTAGCCTTCCTGGTGGCTTTCGATCGGGTTTAGTTTGGGAAGGAGAGCCGTGGCTGTTTGTTATAAGTGAGACTACTGCATCTTTTTAGCGGACCTCTGTAGGGTTTCTGAGAGTAGGAACTGAAACGTCTATGAAACGCTTTAGGGTTGAGTTAAGGGGCATGTGCACATAAAAGTATGAAAGAATTCTGGTCCAATGGGGAAAAAAAGATAATACAAATGGACACGGACATTCAGAGTGGTTATTTGGAAGAGAAATCTGCTTAGCGACGGTCACTTCGTTTCAACTCTTTGGGCACACAAGAATTACCAATGAAGACTGAGGTATAAACCAATACAACTGTCTGCCTTCGCTGTTTACTTCCTCTCTCCTGCACTTCCTGTTCTCTTGCTGTACTATTTGAAAGGGTTCACTCACCTACGCAGAGGTCACCAATGATTTGTGAAGAGCCTTTGAAGATGGTTAATTGAAAGACGGCGGCCACAACTGGGATTTGGTTACTCTGCTCTCCCTTCTCTGTGCTGTGGGGGCATGAGCTCAACCAGCTGACCCGGTTAACATTGAAATATCCCTCATTGTCACTGGCCGACAAAAGACACTAGCGCCTGGTTTCGAGAGCGGGACTCTAACCTAAACGGCTCGGGCACTGGGAATAATTGCACCTGCTTCAGTCCGGAAACCTTTCCTGAAACCCTGTAATGAGTTCACACACACAACGAAAATCATGTTTCTGACAATTGTCTGTTTTCATTCATTTGGAATTCAGTTCAAGTAGTGTTTGTTTAACGGTAAATATTTGCGTAATAGTTTATTTTTGTTTCCTTTTTTTTCTTTTTTTTTTTCCCCAAATACATTTTTTATTTTTATTTTTTTCCCCCCTTTCCTTCAGTGTTCACCTGGATCCAAATTGGTATAATAGTTTTACTGAAGGGAAAGCACAACAGCCAATTGAATTGTGTATCTATTCCGCTCGACCATTTTTATTTCTTTTCGGCGAGTAAAACTGTCAGTGTTTACATGCAAATGCGAAACAGTAATTGTACCTACCCTGTGATGCTGGAATAGTGAAAGGCACATTGGAAAAAAAATAGTTCACAAAACTTAAAGTTAAAGTTTGTTGCATTTATCTATAGAGGTACCATAAGTAGTATTTTTCCAGCATTTGTCCCTTTTATATATATATATATATATATATATATATATATATGAGATATGTTGAACTGCAGTTTACTGTTTGTTCTCAGTGCGTTGTTCCATGTCCCTGATAAGCAGCAGGCTGATTGCCAGAAATCACACCTGGGCCACTTAATAAAGCGAGGTAAACCAACTTCTGGGAGCTACAATGTTTTTGTGAAGCGCTGCCAACAACTTCCTGTTTCTGACCTGAAAGACATCAGTCACTGTGAGAAGTTGATGGAATGTCAAGTAGCCCGCCCCCCACAAACACACACAAACGCGCCAACCTCTCACCACACAGACATACACAGAATTGTAGCAAACAGTATAACAAATCCAAGGGTTATTGGGTTAATTTATCCTATTTTAGTTTTTTTTCTTTTTCTCACTGCTGATTGCAAATAAAGGTCGTTGTAAAAGCACCATGGTGATTGTCACCTCTTTTCTATGCAACAAGTGGAAAGGCTGTTCTTTGTCGATTTGGGTAATGTCTTTAACATGCATGGCATTAGTTGGCTATGCAGTTTGACTCTTGTGTTGGAAGGCCATGGCCATAACGACCCCTTTTGTTGCTTTTGATTAGCATAAAGCTTGACGGATGTCTGTTGGGCAAATGTGGTGTGTGAGATTGTGAATTATCATTTGTGGGCATTTTTCATTAAAGTAGAGATCACGGTTCATGCTTTGAAGGGCACAGCTGGTCGCTAAAGGAGATGGCGCTGAGCGGAGTGTAAGCCCACAAAGGTACTGCTTCTGCTTAAATCAGGGTCGTATAGGCATAGGAGTCTGACCGGGGCTCTGCTGTACCAGAAAATACGCTTGTGGGCGACAAAAGGACGACTCGGTGGACAAGCAGAGCTGATACCAGTGCGGGAAGGATTGATAGTTCTAGCATTTGGACACAGACGATAAGTCAAATTTAAAGCTGTCCCGTTGATACTGCAATCCCATCGACTTCTGTGGGTCCATGAATGTTTTTGCTTGACCTACAATCAGTAATTGGAGGCAAACCTGCCTACAGGGATTGCTTTTTGCATATAAAACATGTTATCAGTAATTCTGCCCCTCTTTAATTGGTGTATGATGGGCAAGAAATAATTAATTTTTAAAAGCTTTTAACATTTTAAAGCCAACTATCTAATTTTTAAAATGATTTTTCTAAAACAATTCAGTTTGTGTCATAATTCTTAATGACATTACTATGGTTGAGATCATGAATGCAAATTAAACCAGGTGTGTTTTTTTCAACTAATTAGATAAAAACAAATGAAATATAAAAAAGTTATGGGATTCGTCCACCTAGTTCCAACGTAAAGTTGAGGTTAGGGTTAGCATTAAGGTAATTAAATGTCAAAAGGGCTTTCCATTGTTATCTGTCAACACAGGTGACCAAAAGGAGTGTACCCCTAGAATTCTTCGCATTCTCCCATTGATGATATTGCTTCCAAAGGTAAATATCACCTATAAAGGTTCAACTATGACTGATCGGATGCTCCAGCAACACAAAAAGCACTAATTGTAATGAAAAGAAATTCTTCGGGTAAATGTGTTAAACGGTTATTTACAAATTTAAAAGTTGCAATAGTTCCGGCTGCTGCAACTAATTATAGTGAAATTTGGGATAATCACGCAATCGTTTCGTTTGTTCTGGACAAAATACAATTTAAATCTGTAGGCAAATGAGTCGTAAATGCTTTACATTCGTCGCATTGTCCTCTCCTCTCCGTCACTGCGTGTGTCGTTTGCCAAGGATCTAACCTTTCCCGAAAGAGGATTCCTGGGAAGACCTTTCCCCCCCTCTCTTTCGGACAGGTTTTCTATAAAAGGAACCGTGTCGCCACTATTGAACTAGTCCGCAAGTTAACTGACAGCGAAAAACGGCGTTTAAGCCACACACAAGAGACTAAGAAAGGGACATTGCCCGCTCGCCAGCGCAAAAAGTCTTGAAACTCAGCTTTACGAATCCTTACGTTAATCACAGGATAATCAAGTAAAGTGGTAAGACGTTTTTGAAGTGTATGTATTGGGTGCTATAGTCTTTTCTTAATCAAGTTAACGCTGATTGAAAATTACTAGACATTCTACGCTTTCTGGATATTTTTACGTTAACGTTGTATTTTAGCTATTTAAATAATTCATTTAAAATGATTAAATTGTTTATTTTAAAAAAGCATCTGTAAATAGAGCTGATGTATTTAACCACATTTCAAGTGAAACGGGCACACGCGACGAATAACTAAAAAACGACTTCTGTAAATACAAGAGAATCGGGGGATGAGGAATTAACTGCATGTTATCATGCTAAATGTGCGTTGTATGCGTTTCAACACTGGTGCTTGATGAAGTTATAGAAACCACGACTCTGTCTATGATGACCATATTCATTTATCTGCAGCAGGACTGTTTTACAGCTTCATACTAAAAGTCATGAGTATTTTCAGTCCTAAAAAGCAGCGTCCTCCTAAAGCCCTGTTGCTGACTTTATCCAATCTTGTGTGTGTTTTGTGTGCGTGAGAGAGGAGGGGGAATCTGAACAACATTCACGCTGGATGGATGGTTACCAGCACGGTGAGGGCTGGGCCACCCGGTTTTGATTTGGTAACACAGGGTGGCTTGTGCTCGCCCTGTCTGAGATGTCTGTCACATCAGTATAAAATTCAAGACAAAGACGAGAAGGAACTGAAGTAAACCCAATGCAGGTGTTTACGTGGGTGGGGTTGGAGGACGCAGGGCTGTCTGACCCCGCACCGTTGCCTTGGTGATAGTGTGCAGACACAACATAGGTGTCAGACGGCAGGACTGTGGCTCCATCCCGTTCCTTTCACGCCCTGCAGCACTCTCCAGGGCGCTGATTTAGGAGCAATGCTGCTTGGCATCTCGGTGCCAATCAATGGTGGCTGTTGGTGTGGGACTGACATTGTGTGATTTCTGTTGCCCACAGGACTGAGAGGACAACGCAATAAAAATTATATAAACAGCAGCGTGCCATGTTTCCTTGTTTAATTTCTTTCAACTTCTTTCTCCTCACTAAGTCTTATTTAGTCAGCCAGAATGTAGAAAGAGATTGTAGATCTTGAGGGGATTTTACAAAATGTGATTTACAGGCTGTGATTTGTTAGGGAATTGTCAACTAATTAGCATTTTTCAATTTCAATTTATCATTAAGTGTAGCTTTCCTAATAAAAATAACAGACAGAATTTATTTGGCAAACCCGAATACTAGTAGAAAAGTAGTCAACAGGCTTATTAGCTTATCCTTCCACATGCAGATCCTTAAGAATGCTAAGAAGGCTAGTCAGTGGCTTAGCTGCTACCAAACGTGCCTCCCAAACTTCTGAAAGCGGATGCAGAGCCCTACTCCCGGCGCACCGCCGGTGAAACGCTTTACAGCGTGGCCCGTCACGCCTCGGCTGCCCTGGCCAGTATTTGAGCTCCTCATTTCTGTCGAGGTGTGAATGTGAAGGCCTTTTGTGAGCACGGCTTCTAATGTTTACTAGGAAAGGCTGTTCTCGGCAGCGCGCGAGCGGTAGCATACAAGAATCCCGTACGTTGGTTTTCGTGCCGTCACAAGCGGTATGTGATGTATTTAAGGCCACTACGTGCCGTTAAGAAGTGGAAAAGTGGCATGCTGTCGCGGTGGAGGTAGGATTCCCAGCGATGTTTGCTGTTCAGTGTTTGCTGGCAAGGGCCGGGTGTGTGCCTCTGCAAACTTGGTAGTCTGTCTGGGCATGTGCGCCCCGCTGAAGCCTGCTGCGTCAGCCGGCGGCCTTGCAGAACATCTTCTTCTTTTCAGGACATCGCGCCCGTCGTCCGCCTTCGGTTCGCGGAAGGGAGGGAACTCGGATAGCCGGTGACCCAGGCGGGAGAGGGGACCGCGACCATGCGTTGGCTGCCCGCCCTCGCCGCGCTGGTCCTCGCCGCCCGAGACTGCGCCGCCCTCTTCTTGCCGGACTCTCCGGAGCTGCAGCGGCTGCTGAGCCGCTACGGGGACGAGTCGGACAGGAACCGGACGGGGACCGGCAGGGCCCGGCGAGGCATCGAGTGGTCGGACCGGAAGGAGATCCTCAAGCTGCACAACAAACTGCGTGGAGGAGTGTATCCCTCCGCCTCCAACATGGAGTACATGGTGAGAGAGTGGATGGGCAGTTTGGTCAACTAATCTTCACTGTCTGAGGGTATGACACAAGCAGCAGGTGGCATAGGCTTTAAAATATCACACTTCTAGTCAACAGGTTAAATTATTTATAATCCTCTGCTTCAAACCTGTTGCAGTCGCTGGAGTTTCCATGTTAGCATTGCTAACATCAGTGTCTGGCTAGCAGTTGGTTTGCAGTTCAGAAATTGCTTAATGAAATCTGCAAAATCCCTAACCGGCTACCAAAGTTCTGTGTTCCTGCTGACTGATGTTGGAGGGTGAGGGAGTTTGACAGCCAGGCGTGACAGCGATACCTGTGCACCCAGGTGTGGGACGACGCACTGGAGCAGTCTGCCGCTCGATGGGCCGGAGAGTGCATGTGGGAGCACGGACCCAGAGACCTGCTGGTTTCCATTGGCCAGAACCTGGCAGTCCACTGGGGCAGGTAAGAGGGACAGGGTTCGGCGTTGGGTTGGTGGAGTCATGGAACGGCGCTAAAAATGAACGACAGCATTTCCCCAATATCAATAAAACATAAAGGTTTTATTTATATGTGGTCGTAAATAGACTTAATGAAGCGCGTTCATGCATCCATACACTCCATGATGTAGGACAGAGTTAGGATCATGTGCGTAAATGAGCAGAGCGTTTTCCGTAAGGATCCTCCTATAGTGCTGAGTGCTGTGGAATGACACTGCGGCACTTTGTGCAGCCCAGCAGTTCACATAGCAGGCTCTATTCCGGGAATCCTAGTCCATTCTCCGAGGCCCCCGGTGCTCAGCAGATTCCAGCCGCGAAGGCTGTTTTCTTTTCACCTTGTCCTAAATGTAACGCTTTTCAATACTGTAACAAGAAATGTTTACAATAAAGCTGCTTGGCTGAACTGCTAGGATACTGCACAGCGCAGTTGACCGGAGGCCCTCGGGTTCTGGGATGGAAGTGATCTGTTTTTTCGCTCTCCGACAAATCTTGGAGCGCAGTCCTTTTAAAGCTGAGTGAAAGGATGCTCTTTGTCCCCTCCTGGGTGGAGATCTTTGTGTCTAACCTCCCACTATGTGCTCTAACCCCCCATACTGTGTGCAGGTACCGCTCTCCTGCCCAGCAAGTCCATTCCTGGTACGACGAGGTGAAGGACTATACCTATCCCTACAGCCACGAGTGCAATCCCTGGTGCCCTGAGCGCTGCTCCGGGTCCATGTGCACCCACTATACCCAGGTGTGTACGCTAGGCCAACCCAGGGGGGCACACACCAGAGCGGTAAAGAGACGTTACCTGTGGCTGAAAGCCTGTGACGGTCATGTCAGGAGAACATGGCATGCCATTGGTATGTTTGGGCAAAGCGAAGACGCGAACCTCCAGGAAGGGGTTGAGTTTGTCAGATGTAATAAAATGTCAGTTTATGTTTATGAGGACATTTTCAGTCATTGTCTACCCTGCCTTAGAAATGTTGTAGCAATCCAGAAGCCTGGCTAAGAGGCCTGTGATGTGGTAACTTCCCTGCCTTTGGCACAGGAGACCATACTTTGGATCTCGCATTACCTCCTGCATGTGATGATGTCATTACCCGGATCAAACTATTCCACCCTAAGCTACCTCTTTGCAGGCCCTGCAAAACCTGCAACTCCAAGTGCTAACATTTTATGAGATTTTTCAAAGAATGGACTCGTGAAACTGAGTAAATAATAGCGGCCGGTCTGCGGAGTGGGTTCTGTTTGCGAGTGTCAGGGAATAGTGCTTCATTTCACAATGTCGCTGACTGCAGGGTGTATTTCAGTGGAGCTATGGTCCAATTATTGTTTTAATTAGAACGTTCATAAGCAAACTAAAGAAGGAGGGCTATCATTAGACAGTTAAAGTTTTGTTTATAATTGAATCGATTCCCCCCTCATTGAAACTCTCCAAGCAGTGACCTAATGTAAACACACTGTGTCTAAAAAAGTATCCGTTTAGTATCCGATGCCCAGCTGTGGAATTACATGCTTTGCTTTTGAGAAAGTCTCTGACAATCCTTTATTTAACAGGACAAGGGTCCAGGTTTAATATAAAGGCCCAGGATTAAGTATTTTGATACCAAAGGCCCCTGCTTCTCTGCAGCTAGTCTGGGCCACCACGAGCAGATTGGGGTGTGCAGTGCGCCTGTGTCCCAGGATGAATGTGTGGGGTGAGGTCTGGGAGAACGCTGTCTACCTTGTCTGCAACTACTCACCAAAGTAAGAGACATCCACCTTTCCATCATTGCCCTCTTCCTCCGTTTAACCTCTGCAAGATCTCTACACTCCTCTAATTGGGCTTTTTGATTTCCATGCATTGAATACATGTAATGTTTCACATTAATCAGATTGTATATTCGTTTATATTGTCTTAATTTATTTAGAACTGTCTGCTTTGATAATGTGTACTGAGGTCACAAATTCTAGCAGAAAGGAAAATATTATGGAAAACGGAAATGCTTGCAATAGGCTTGCTAATATTTTACAATTGGACTTTTCCAATGATGGATTTGACTGCCGGACAACAAGGTTACTCTTGGTTAGCCCGTGTAATGGACAAAGAACATTATAACGATTGATGAGTCAATAGGGGAGTTTATGAATGTGGTTCATGCTGTCCCTCACCAGGGGAAACTGGATCGGAGAAGCCCCTTACAAGCATGGCCATCCTTGTTCCCAGTGTCCACCGAGCTATGGTGGTGGCTGCAGGGAGAACCTCTGTCACAAAGGTGGGCAGTCTGACACGGCTTTAGCACCGTGCCCCGTTACACGTCCGTGCTCGGCGCTGTTGTTGGATAAAGAAGAGCGTTCTTGTGGCAACCGCGCCCTGATGGCGTCCGCCGCCTTCTTGTCCCTCCTCTGCAGACCCGTACACTCCCCAGCGCCCTGAGACCGAGGACATGAACGAAGTGGAGAAGGTCCCCATCCGACCCCGCACAACGACAACCAAACCTTCTCCCAAGCTGAAGCCCAAAGCCAGGCCTAGCGTCCCCAAGAAAGCCTCAGCCCCCCAAAAAACCCCTGCCCCTAAAAAGCCCTCTTCCAAGAAGCCGTCTAAAACCAAATCAGCCGCGAACCCCTTCCTGAGTGAGTGAAGGGATGGGAATGGAAGGGGTGGGGGAAAAAAACACAACATTCTGGTTTTACAGCAGCTGCAGCCTAAATGTAACTAACCCTTTATGTAATCGCTAGTGAACAGCCGAGATCACCGTTACTGTTACTGTTCACGCCCGTACGATACACGTGTGCTTGTTCTCTCACAGCTCAGAACATCAACTGTGAGATCAAGATGAGAGACAAGTGCAAAGGAGCGAGGTGCAACAGGTCCGTCTGTCTGGGCTGAACCACTTTGTTGACCACACTGAAAATACAATGCTGACTGTCCTCACGGTGTCTGGTCTGATTTACCCCCTGCAGGTACAAATGTCCAGCCAACTGTCAGAAAAAGGGAGGAAAATTGTGGGGGACGAGCTTCTACGATGTTGTGAGTCAGTCATATTCAATTGAATGAGAGAAAAGAAAAACAAACAAACGAAGAAGATAACGTATTTGTTTCTAAGGCTGCGGGTTTTGTTCGTTTCAGCAATCGAGCATCTGCCGTGCTGCAATTCACAGCGGGGCGATCGACAACAACGGTGGACTGGTGGACATCACCAGGAAAGACAAGCTCCCGTTCTTTGTGAAGGCAACAAAGAATGGAGTTGAATCTTTCAGGTAGGCTTTTACTTTTCTCATGCGTATTAGTATCCAGTCTTCTGACTGGAATCAGTCTACACCAGCGTTTCCACAGAATTCTGGATGTTTGATCCGATTCTTTTTTAGAAAAGAGAATTGCAAGATTCATTGTGTGTACTGAAAGATGGAATATCTTTATACTTGTATGATCTTATTTATTTATTTTTTTATCCCTAGTAAATACAAACCAGGAAATGCATTTGTAGTTGTAAAAGTGAAAGGTAAGGAAAACCTTTTAGTGATCATTAAGCACGGACCGATGCCTTATAAAATGGATAGTACCGTTGCCACATTTCTATTGGTCAGTTTTCATTCCAGCCATGCTGTTATTTGCTAATAACACACTGCTTCCTAATCCCTTAATAATATCTTGCAGTTTTCTACATTTAGAATATTATGATATTATTATTATGAACAACATATTTACTGCAACGATTAAAACGTATTTCCTGTGGTCTAAATGCAAAAAACAACTTTTTATAAAAGCAGTAAGATACGACGGGGGGTGTGTGTGTGTGTGTGTGTGTTATTGTGACCACGAGGATGTGTATGATGCCCGAGGGCGTACTGAATGTATGCCGTGCCAATAATCGCAGAGCTCAACACTGGTCCTTATCTTTTATCTACAGAGCAGCCAGTGGACTGCTATACCACAGTGGCTGAAATCTGCGCTTTCAAAAAGCCAGCTTCCACCTGTCCAAGGTAGCTAGCTTTATGTCCTGTTTGTTCGTACGTTTACCCAGACGCACTGGAAAATGGCTGTTTCAACAGCCTAAGACCTGCACTCTGCTAGGACCCTGACAATATAGTCTTTGTTTGTTTTGGAATCATAAAATACTTACGTTAAATTTGGAACGGACTTGTGAGACCGATATTTAAACACAGAAGCAGTATCATATTTTGAAGAAATGTTGTCTGCTAAAATCTGAATTTTAAATGTAATTATTTGTTTAAGATGGTTGGATTTAGTTTAAGAGCGGGTTGTATAAGCCAAAGATGGTAGGGGAAGAGATTTAATCATGTGTAGACTCTTGGTTTTACGTGGCTTACCCGAACGCCAATCTACTAAATCTGACTGAACCCTCGGCATGTAACCTCATATATTTGGTCTGTTTATGTGTCGACCGGGCATTTCACTGTCCTCCTCCCTATATGTTCCCTCAGAGTCTTCTGCGCTTCCAACTGCAAGAATGAACCTTCCTACTGGGCTCCGGTGATTGGGACCAACATCTACGCAGACGTGAGTACCTGCTTCCTACCTAGATGAGCATTGCGGTTGACGTGGGCTGGGCGGTAACGGTAGCCGTTAGCAGCTGCTGAAGGACATTTTGAATGTGCAGAGTGGGGTAGCGGGCCTCTCGGGCTGGCCGTGATGAGTTTGCCGGTACCACGGTAACGTACTGGGTGACGAGCCACTGAGATGGAGAGGAGGCGGTTCTCGTGGCACGCGCTAAAGCTGTCTGTGAGCGGTGTGACGTTTTCTGATGGTGAACTCAATGCTGCTCAGCAGACAGACGGGGTAAAATCACCTGTGCGCTTGTAAAGCGGGCCAGGCACTCAGAACGTGCCTTTTATAACTTGCTGTCCTCGTACGAACTTGCTACCCTCAGCGCATTTCGAGATTTTACTGGAAATCCTGAGCTTCCGTCCAGTTGGCTGCGTGTTAGGGTCCTCCCAGGAGACCTCTTACAGGCCCCGGCTTCGCTCTTTGCTCAGGAAGAGAGACTGTCTCCAGTCATCGTGTGCTAAAGCGCACCAATCGTTTGTGTGGATTGCAGCGAGTGGGTCTAGTCTGTTTAAAGAGATGGCTGCCTGGACCAGAATCAACTCGAGCTGGGGTGGATGGGTTCCTGGGGAGTTATACAAGGTATTATTTTCAGAGACTGAACGAAGAACCAGTGGCTTAGTGGTTAAGGCGTCCTACTTGTGTGTGGAAAGTCTCAGGTAGAACCTGCAGAACCTTGTTGTACCCTTCAACTAAAAACTAGAACTGACTGATTACTTGACTGAACTTTTCCTCTGGGTCACAAGATAAATATTGACTGGGGGACTCAATGGTCATTGGACTTTAATGATCATTATGTTTGCAAAAATAAATTTACAGATACTTGAATTCAGTTAGGTTAACTCTTTGAAATAGAGGGGACTTTAAAATGGTTACTTTAAAGCATGTTTAAAGTTCCCCTCGGTTTAAAATATTTCAAAATTTAGTGAACATCATGCTTAATTTATATAAATTTATGTAGCCAACTTTATTTGCAACTCCTTTCGCTGAAATAATGTATCCGGTTACGAATTTGTTTAGTCTTTTAAGCCAAAATGATAGCGAGCGGTAATATTAAAGGGCATGTGAGGCTTCAAGAGGGCTTTGAAAGACCTGGTGCAGAGTAGCAGTAGAACAGTGGGAGATACTCCCCTCCTCCCCTCCTCCCCCCCAGGGCTCCAGTATCTGCCGGGCAGCTACCCACGCCGGGGTGATTCAGGCCAGCGGTGGCTATGTGGACGTCCTGCCCCTGGACAAGAAGAAGAGCTACATGGGAAGTCTGAGGAATGGAATCCAGTCCGAAAGGTGCCTGCTTTCGCCTTGCCTGTACATCTTCTCCGCAATCAGAGGCAAAGACCCGAAACCTCTGAGAGCCAGTCTATTAGGAACAAGCTCATCGCAACCACAGCAACTGTGGAGAGACCTCGCGTTGTCGCTGCGTTTTAATGGCATGGGAGACAATTCAGCATGACCCGTGTCAGCTTAAGTGGGCTGAAACCATGAACTCCTTGTTGAACCAAAGCCACACTTTGACACCTTAATCCTCACTCGGTAGGGCTGATGATGCAATACAGTAGCAAGACGGGAGGTGTTTAGCAAGTCTGAATCAATGTCAACCGAACGTTTTCTTGTAAATTTAACAAGCCTGGTGCTCCAGAAACTGAAACCGACTCCATTAATCCTTAAAAGTAATGATGCAAGCCCGAGAAAATTGGGGTCAGCCACCCATGTAGAAAAATCCTATTTTGATAAATTGTCAAAGAGGTAATTGCAACCCAACGTTGCTCGGCAATGTAAATTCTGCTTCTGGCAGATTCTGCGGTTACCAATGGGTTGTCATTATCAAACTCAAGATGCCATTAGGACAGCCTAAATTCAGACCTCTCGAAATGTGGCACGGTATTTTAATATCGGAAGAATGGTTATGCATACTAAGAGCCAAGCCAAGTACATTTAATCACCAGACTTGTAGGACGGCATAATTACTATTAGTCGGGCCTCGACATGATAATTGTTACATGCTTTTTGTCTATGTTCCCTTGTGTTAGAATCAATAGCCTCTCTTCATATCTCTCCACAGTGCAGCCAAAGCATACTTTTGACGGCCTTTGTGCTTTCTGACGTAAATTTATTGTGCCAAGTATTTCATGTTCAAATCGCAACTGAGCTATCATAATGTTTCCTGCGGTAGAATAACTGTGGTATGGATGGATGTATGCAAATGCTAAAGATGATCTGTTGCCGACGCCCTGTTCTTCTCCTGCAGTAAGAGTAATTGGGAGGGAGGCTCGTTCAGCGTCTTTCTTGTGAAGGAGTGAGATAACCCCAAGGCGTGCACACACAGACTATCCCGTTCCCATTGGCTCTCGGAGGACAGAAGGTGCCCACGGGTTGGAGCTTCTGCCCCCTCCCAGTTCGGCTGAGCCCGATGTCTGAGAACGCTCCAGCACCTACGGAATCTCATCCCTTTCATTATCAGCTGACATAAACGTTGACAGGAATAGGCATCAGAGAAGAGCCATTCCATCTCCCGTGGTTAAACAAACTTAATGTGCTCTCCATGCTGTATAACAGTGATGACTGTTTTGACAGCAGTCCTGTAATATTCATCTGGTCACAATGAATGTCGCCATTTGATTTGATAATGGATAATGGATATTTGTGCACAGGAATGTATATTGATTCCACTTTTCTTACTCGTTTTGTACAGATCAAGGAATTTAATTAGCATGTATTGAAGCTTTTAGAGGATCTATTCTTTGTGTTTAGAGGAGATTTGAATGAGAGAAACTTTTGCTTGGGTAGAAGGGTAGTACAGAATGAGGGATTCCAAGTAAAAGGAACTGGCCCAGTATAAAGCCGTGATGTGTCTTCCAACATTAGTACCAGCGACTTTTAAAGGTGCAAAGATACTTAACTTTAGTCTTCTAAACTTGCACAGGCTAGGTCAATCCTTTTGTGAATTATGTTGCCTTTTAATCAAAATATATTTAGTTAATCAGAAAATGGGCACCTTGAAGATTAATCCCACCATCATTAATCCTGTAGATGCTGACACTAAACAATTGTTACTCTCTAACACAAGATGGATCTTAGCTAACAGTTTATTAGTGAACCCCTGTACAGTGCATACAGTCAACCTATTTTCACTACTCGTGCACAGCAATGTAATAAAAAAAGCTCAAATTTGCGACAGGGAAATGGGTTGGATGCATAAAACGAGGGGATCGTTGATTTGGAAGGGTTTGAACACTGAAGTGAGTACTTCTTTCGTTTAATCCATTTTTATCATTTTAAACAAATATTTGTATGTTTTGCAAATCAAGAGGCAGTGGTGGTATTTCAGATTTTCTCTGCTTCCGTGTTTCCGCCGGCTGGCTTGCTAACTAGCCACGCCTAGACTTCCATAACCATTGTCTAGCTGCTCTTTTGGCTACCTCAGTTCTGTCGCTGTGTTCTTTATAAAACATGCGGGACACCGGGAGAAACCATGTAATCCCCTCTTTGTACAGCTGCAGATATATGTATGGTGTAAATATGTTGAGAACTTCTTTTTTTTTTTTTTTAAGTGTGGGCTCTGTTGACAAAGTGCTATAAAGAAATGTGCGATGTGATCTTTTTGTTCCGTATTTTTATATAGTTTTTTTTTTTTTGCACAAAGAGAAATAAATGAAAGATGAAATAAAATATGAAATGTATACATCTGGTTTCTGCTCCCTATCATAACCCACATGAATCGTTTGTGGTATTAACCAGGATATTAACCATCCATTATAGAGGAACCTCTGTTTTTCTGTGTAAACCCGCTGTGCTTTGTCAGATGATCATCTGATGTTAAAATATAGAGCATCACTGGATTACAGGCAAATACAGAGCTGCCCAATGAGAAAAAGAGTTTCTCCTTCACAGAGTTATTTGGGAAAATGTGTTATAACACTGGTTGCTAATGGGGTAGTAATTTCCCCCCAGTTCCAGTGGTGCATGGAAGTGAGATGTGAGTTGGCAGACATGGCCCAACCCCGTGACGTGCGAAAATACCAACTCAACCAGTCATGAACTCTGGGTGGGGCAGTGAGCCAAGGTGGAAGAGGGTACTGGGGGGGGGGGGTTGTGTGTCAATCAAAGTGCAAGAATACACACTGACAAAAAAAGAGCCATGTGAGGTGCGTCAATCAGCTAATGATGTCATGGAGGTTTTTTAAAATGTTTGCTTGTGTCAGCTCCCTGCAAGGCCTCCTAAAAACGTTTGCCAGCGACAAAGCAAGAACCCATTCATCAGCAGTGGTTCAATAAAACAACGAAAACCTGAGGGAGTAGCGGAACAAACCGTCTCCTCCTGTCTTCATAAAGTTTTCCTTGACTGCCATTTCCAGGGCCAATGAGTACACTTTCATAGCCTTTCACCACCTTGAACCGTGAGGTTTTTGTTTTGTAATTCCTAACACCTAGGGAAAGATGTTTGAGTAAATGTGCTTTGACACTTTGATATCGTTGTTAAAATGGGCTATTAAATTTGACTTATTAATTAAAACCTAATTCATGCACACATTCCAAATTGGAAATGTTGGCTCGTACAGTTGAACTGAGTGCTCTTTTTGTTTTTTGAACTGAGGCCTTTTAAATCTCACCTGCAAATGCTGTCTAGAGGCCCACTTTTTCCACAGCGGCAGTTAGAAGTGACCCAGGGAGTTCGTTGATAAAACTGGGGACAAGTCCCTTTTCAATTTTAGAATGGAAATTGTATCAATTTTAACCAATATCACTGCAAACATGGGCTGCTTTTATATGTATGCTATTATATTTCTCCTTTAGCAAAGCCTCTCCACATTCAGGCGGATTCCTAGAGGTAGCCGGTGGCACAGCACCAAGGGAGAGGCGGCCATTTAGGGGCCCTAAGTCAAGACAAAGGAAACAGGGCGACAGTTTATTGGCAATGAATCACCTGAAATCTGGGAAGGATATTAGCAGCACACAGTGTGGCCAAATCTCGCAATGCCTGACACAATGTGAGCTACTTCTCCCACTCCCCCCGAAAGCATTTCACGTGGGACATGTACAACCCATCTCAGTTTCTCCAAGTGCATGGTACGCAAAATCTGTTCGATGCCATTTTTCCTTTATTCCATGTACGAGAAAGCGTCCAGCAGTATAAATATATGTAAAATTAGGCTATTGTATTGTCTGCGTATATTATCTTACTCAGAGCCTGGAGGGTGGGGGTTTCTAGCAACCGTAGGGCACCTGCTAGGGCCTGCAGCAATTGAAACTATGTTCAAACCAAAGAGTGCTTGAAAATGGGTGTTTCATCAAAGAAACTTTAATTTGAATTTTTATTTAATCCTTACTTTTCCCGCTATTTCCATTGAATACACGACATTTTTACTGAAGGAGTTCGGATTGTCCATCTTGCTTGAAAGTAAAACGCTATATGCATAGCATGAACTTGGAATCCCTTAGTCTAGGGCCAATTCCGATTTTCCTAGTCCATTAAAAAAAAAAAAAAACACACACTTTTTCAAATAGGTCTATGGGTCAAGAAATATTTTAACTGAGGTTGCTTCACAGCGCCACACAACCTAAAGAATGTCCCATTCAGACGTCAATATGAAGTACTATTTGCATTTGCTTCCCAAGTTCCTTTGCCTCACAGAAACTAAGGAAAATTGCCAACACCTGGGAACATGAAGGATTCCAGGTAGGAAATAAATGTTCCTTAGGTACCGCTAAGCGGCACTGACCTTTGCCTTAGTTTATTTTTACTGGCGCGGCGAACGAGCTTGTGAATCAATACTAATAAAGAAACATACGGGTGCCTCGGTGATGTAAAAAGCTGTATTCATTCACGAACATTGGGTACAACACGTGCTGTGTGTCAGGGTGGAAACTGAACACTCAATTCTGCTAGGGTGGTTGTTTCACTCCCGATTAAACCCGGCATAGTGGCAAACAGATAATGCGGTAATGGAAAATCGATTTAGAAAACTCCCGTAACTACACGTTTAGCGAGTTGACTTAACGAGTCCCATCTCTGAGCCAGTAGGTTAATAAAACCTCGCGGGAAATTCGCTATACTGAATGCAAGACACTTGTCACGGGGTATAATGTCACTGTGTCTGTGAGCGGGAACTCTAGCGAAATCACACGGCAACACTGTATTTTTTAAATATACGACGTAGCCACGCGGTAGCTCAGTATCCAGCGGTGTTACATTTGAGAAGTCAATATTAAAACATACGTTAAACAAACAAACACATATTTTTGTATGTTAAAGGACACTTGCAACATTATAAACAGTAACCCATACGTCCTCCACATGAGGTAGTACTTTCACATGCAGACTGCCGGGAATGGATAGGCAATTCTGGGAAGTTTTATTGTTGATTACCGACGGATGAAAGAGTTTGTACAACGGAGTAGCGAAGCAGAGACTTATAATACCTAGCAGGGCAATTAGCCTAAATAACTGGCCTTGCACTTGCGAAAGATAAAAAAAAAGAGAACACACGAGTAAGACGTCAGTTATTTAAGTAACCAAGAGATTCAAAATGTCTGGGTGTGCTGGTTCTCCAGTGGGACCGACTAATTTCGTCAGAATCGACGGTTTGTTTGCAGCAAGCAGTCCTTTTGGTTCTTCACCGGCCCATTCCACGTGGGTCAGTTGCCAGTCATCTAAAGTGGCGACTGCCCTGTTCCAGCAGACGATAGCCTTGAAAGGTAGGTTTCCTTAAAATGTCAAAAAGCCGCGCCTTTTATATCCACTGTCTCCGGTTTTATAAATGATTTAGTGTTAAAGTGAAGCTGAAATTACACCCCCCATACTGCAATAATACGACAATATTTACCGTGTTATGCTAATGTTAAAGCGTGCTGATTTACACGCGCCTTTTCTCTCTTGCGTGTGTTAATGTGTGCTTTGAAACTTTCTGTACTGCTTCTTGTTCTGGCTTTTGCTCTAGCGATGCAAAGCCGCTCCTACTAATCCACGCCGGATTGTTTGATCTGACAGTTCAGACTTCAGAGAGTACGTGGACAAATAAAGGAGTTGTGTCTTTGGGGGGGAAGCCAAGGAATAACTGAACTGGTTAGAAATGGGGTGGTAATACAGCCAGCTGTGCGAGAAGTGTTTTCACAGAGGGAATACATTTATTTAACCACACACACACACACACACACAGACACACACATATACACAGACACACACATATATACAGACACACACAGACACAGACACATATATACATACACAGACACACACACACACACACACACACACACACACACACATATATATATATATATATTTTATGTCGGTGTGAATGTGGCCATGTCAGTTTGGCTCTGTTATGGTAGTTGCAAATATGCCAGTTTATTACCTAGAC